>OX596030.1:61719060-61929825 GCA_951394125.1 Epistrophe eligans | reverse complement strand
TTTTGTGTTTTTTTTTTTTGGTGGGGGGGAAACTTACTTAACAAGTTTAGAATTTGGCCTTTGTTACTTATATATAGGAAAATGGTGCAATGGGGGTAGGTAACCTAAGTTTAAAATAATTAAATAGGTCAGTTTCTTTATAATTTATTTGTAATTTAGAAAAATAACATACATTTTTTCAATTTGAATATAGCAATTCTCATAAGGTACTTCATAAATCCTTAACTAAATCTACCAGTTTATTTAAAAAGAAATCTATTTAGTCATGATTTTGAGTCTCAGTGACATGTTTATTTGTAATCTGTGGAATTTAGTTGGATAATTTGTTGCTCATGACGCTTGTCACATGGTATTTAAGACATTAATAGGTTGTATCATAAATTCACTTTAAATGAGATAAAATCTAAAAAAGAAAAAAAATTGATTAAAAAAAAAACTTATGCTTAGTTTATGTTGAGACACCTACTTTAGAACATTTATAGAAAGTGCCAAAATATAATTTTTAGTGAAACTTTTCATCATTTAAACAATTAAAAACATGCGCTTCCGTGTATTTTTAAGTTAAAAAAAAAATGCTTTTGAACGGAATCTAATTTATTAATTTTTTAATTTATGCACTAAAAGTTTTATTGCTAAAAAAAATCGTCAGATACATGTTGTTGTTTGTTTTTTTCACATCAAGTCTGAAATAGCATATTTTATGGATTAGATTGTGTTTGATAAGATCATGCTTGTTTTTTTTTTTTTTATTAAATTGCGGCATTGACAATTAATCCTGTATAGACTATCTAAATAGAAGAATGCATCAGGCAGTATATCTGAAGCCAAAAAGAACAAAAAGCCAAGGACATCGTCATCGCTTTTGTAAATGTAGTTAATTCCGAATTAGATTTATCAAAAAGTTATATATTCGGCGTTAGTTGTTAAATTAATGACATAACAACTCTTTTTATTTGTTTATTAAACAGGAGAATTAAACGAAAACTGAAAGTGACCTTCAGCAATATTGCTCGCTTTGTTTATGAATTAAATTGATTTGTCCATGTTTCTTCGGATGCAAATGCTATATTTTTAATATGACCTTAAGCAAATTTCTTGATTTTCAAGGACTAGTTTTCTTGGTTAAGTTGATTCGGAATAAAGTTCCTGAATATCACTTTGCAACACTTTCATTTCCAAAATGAGCAGAAGTTCTAATTGCAGCCATTGTAACTCTAAGTGGTCGAGTTCTTTGTGACCACAGTGGGTCTCTGGAGTTCCTTACCTATCTGTATAAGAAGATTATAGACAACTGCATAATTTTTAAAATTCCCTAAAAGTCCTCTTCAGAAGCTTAAAATGTATTCTTAAAGTAATTTTTCATCTTCGATTTTATTCGTTATATAAACCTACTTATTTTAACTTTTTAAAACTATATACAAAATCCAAATTTTCGGCCAAAGTTTTATAGAGCCTAGTACTCAAATCCCGCTATTTAGCTTTTATACAAAATTCTCTCCAAATTTAGCAACTAAAAAATAAAATTTTCGTTACATCACTTATTTGTAAAAATTTAGCGCACAAAATAATTGTTTAGCACATTAATTCTCAATTTTTAAAAGATTCTATAATTTTTGAAATTTGTGTTACCTTTGCTTTGTGTAAAAAAATCAAAATGGAATCCCACATAGGAATAAAGGATTTATCTCGGCTTAAGACAATCCATTTTATTTGATTTAAATCACCTGGAAAAATAAAATAAATATATTATATTGTATATAATCTCTTCTCATCTGTGCTCTGTGACTTATTCTCCACTAAGGCTGCAAAAATAAACTTAACTTTAATTACAGAAAGCGGCAACCATAGGGGTTAATTGTCAAAAATTTGGATTAAAGCTTCTTATACGATATCCTCACAATATCCAACATGAAAAGACCGAAATTCCGTCGTTTATAATCTAGAGACAGCCGTGTAAATCCGTCATAAAAGAAAAATCATCCGTCCTGGTAAGATGATTTAGTTCAATTCAATTCAGTTGAATACTTTCCCATGATATTTGTCAAAAACATGGTTGCCATAGTGAATTTTTCAAATATTAGTATAATAAGGAATTATGGAAAGGATTTTCGTCTTTTTGATAAAATTCTTATATTTTCTTCATCTTCTGGAATGTAGTGAACTTTTTTGATCACAGGAATGATAATTTTTATTTATATGAATCGTTGAAAAAAAAAAAGAACTCAGAAAAAGTTGTACAATTTTTGTAGGCTGGTGGTAATTCTGGTAGTTTGTTCTGTGCGATAAGAGTCGATTGTATCAAAAAATTGGGCGGGTTAAAATTTGTATAAAAAGCTATTTGGGTAGTTTTATGTTGACTTTATCTTATGTAGTTCAATAAAGCTGATGACAACTTGTACTACAACAACCTTATATACATCCCAATATTTCGATTCAACAGTTGTTTACTGATAAACAAATGACTCTCGCAAGTCCCAATGAGTGCCATACTTTGATCAAATATTTGCTTCAGGGGCTGTTGTATGTATACTCCTGAGAGCAACTTATGCGCGAAGTTAAGAGATATTGGTGCAAAATTTTACATTTTTATACAAGTATCATACTAAACCTATTTTCTTAATAAACTTTAGCTGAACACGCCTAAAATAAGTGACACTTCGTGCTAACAAAGGAACAAATATACCATTATCATATTTTTAACTGTCAAAGTGACATTTGGAGTAGGTATGATACTTAGCAGAAGAAATAGAGTAACAGGCATATAAAAGAAAAGGTTTTTTTTTTCAAAATAGTGTGTTACACAACTACACAAATGCATTGACACAGGGTAGGCATGTACTGAGACAGCTAAATGCTGAAAAAATCAAAGAAATGTTAAGCTGTGTTTTTGAGGAATTTGTTTTAAGATTTTAAGTAATTAAAATAGTAAAAAAGTTTATTAAACTCAATTAAAAAGTGAGATAAAAGTAAATATAGTGAATAAGTGCAATACTTCATTGAAAAAAAATATATATAAAACTTCAGGGGTGCTGCGTTATATCTTGTAACGGGTGATTTTTTAGCTGGTTTGGTTTTGGCAACACTGGTTTTGACAGCTGACGTGTGTTTAGTACCTTGTGTCACTGTCAAACAGCTTCAGTTTGGTTTGCAATTTAACCATGGATCGTCTTACAAATGAACAACGCTTGCAAATTATTGAATTTTACTATCAAAATTCGTGCTCGGTTCGAAATGTTCATCGCGCGCTGCTTCCATTTTATGGTCGGCATTCTCGACCTTCTGAGCAGTCTATTCGGAAGATTGTGACCAAATTTCGCACCAAATTTACTTTGTTGGACATTAAACCACCAACACGTTTACGTACTGTGCGTAGTGAAGAAAATATTGCGGCCGTATCAGCTAGTGTGACAGAAGACCGCGAAATGTCGATTCGGCGCCGTTCCCAGCAGTTAGGCCTTTGTTACAGCACTACGTGGAAAATTTTGCGAAAGGATTTGGGCGTAAAGCCTTTTAAGATACAGCTGGTGCAAGAACTAAAGCCAGCCGACCTACCACAACGCCGAATTTTTGGTGAATGGGCTCTTGGAAAGCTGGCCGA
Organism: Epistrophe eligans; assembly: GCA_951394125.1. Classification (NCBI taxonomy): domain Eukaryota; kingdom Metazoa; phylum Arthropoda; class Insecta; order Diptera; family Syrphidae; genus Epistrophe; species Epistrophe eligans. The sequence continues at coordinate 61,926,227 of OX596030.1, read as the reverse complement.
GGATCCGCTTTTTTATCGAAAAATTGTGTTCAGCGATGAGGCTCATTTTTGGTTGAATGGGTACGTAAATAAGCAAAATTGCCGCATTTGGAGTGAAGATCAGCCAGAAGCATTGCAACAGCTACCAATGCATCCCGAAAAAGCCACTGTTTGGTGCGGTTTATGGGCCGGCGGCATTATTGGGCCATATTTCTTCAAAGATGATGCGAATCGCAGCGTTACTGTCAATGGTGAACGCTACCGAGCGATGATAACAAACTTTTTTTTGCCCGAAATGGAAGTTCTTGACTTGCATGATATGTGGTTTCAACAAGACGGTGCCACATGCCACACAGCACGCGAAACAATGGCGCAATTGCGAGGCGAGTTTGGTGAACAGTTAATTTCACGTTTCGGGCCGGTCAATTGGCCGCCTAGATCGTGCGATTTGACACCATTAGATTATTTTTTGTGGGGGTATGTCAAGGCTAATGTCTATAGGGACAAGCCCGCTTCGATTGACGCACTGGAAGCCAACATCCATGCATTCATTCGTGAGATACCGGCCGATATGTGTGAAAGAGTATGCCAAAATTGGACTCAGCGGATGGGCTACCTGAGACGCAGCCGCGGTCAACATTTGCATGAAATTATCTTTAAACATTAAATTGCAAGGTTCAAACTATCGATTCAAATAAATATTTCATTCATTTTTTCGAATTTTTTGTGTTTTTTTTTTAAAAAAAGTTCTAAACCTCTTAAAAAATCACCCATTATAACCTATAATAAGCAGTGTAGTTTTTTTTTTTTTAATTTAATAGGTAATCTTTGTCACATATTCCACATAAAGTAAGTAACATTTCTCTGCACTAACGGGCGCTCAAGACATTTGAGCGCCTTGCCATCACCAATATAAACTAATTCGACCCTGGACGAGAATTTCAGCTAATTCACGTAATTAAAGTATATTTTTATTTTCAACCAATTTGCTGTTTTTTAACAAAATGCTATGAAATGTCAATTGAAAAGTGTACTAAGACAATGTACTTACATAAAAATCATCACTTCACATCACTTTATGTGGAATATGAGACACAATCAGCCCGTGAAATGAAAATATTGTAAACATATTATAGGTGTTTTTACACGATTTAACGCAGAACCGCATGTTGTTTTATATTTTTTTTTAAAATAAAGTATTGCAAGTATTCATTATGTGAACTTTTATTACGTTTTGTTAATTAGTTTTTTATAAAATAGTGAATTTTAACGTTTTAAAATCTCGAAATATGTACTTTCCTATAGCTTGGCAAAATGACATTTTTGGTGCCTCACTCAGATACACCGTATATGTGATATACACCTCTTCCTTTACTTCTTATTCTCAGATATGATACTAAAAAGTTAAAATAGGCATTTGGTGATTTTAACTTTAAAAGATAGCATGATTGGAAAATCCTGTTTTTAACCTACCATCATACTAAAAATGCTTTAGCATCGCACTTAATCGTTTAAAATTTTGCGCCATTAACTTTATTTTACTCGCGAAATAATATCTATTTATATATAAGATTGAGAGTAAAGAGGAAGTATTATTCGTTGTGACAAGAAAACAAATCACAGAAACGCATTAATATAAAATATAATTTGTTTAAAAGAAATGTCAAACAATATGACACCATAGTTGATGTTTGTATACTACATATAGGTACGTAACGTTTTAGGTGACCAATATCTTGATGAGTTTTTGGAAAATTCTTTTCTTCTAGTTTTGTGAGAAATTTGTTGGAAAAGGTCCAAAAAAAAAAACTAAATTAAAAAAACAAATCATGCGTTATCAATCGTTTTAGTTATGTATATGCTTACTATCTACATACATTTGTATTGTTGTTGGGAATTGTTTTTTTGTTAATTATATGTACGCCTACATTTTAAAACATCTTCAATGCCAACCTGTCAAGCATATATTTGGTATCCATATGTATTAATGCTGGCTATTTGCCATTCTTAATTACAAACAAAACTTCTTCTTAATACAAAGTGAAATTAGAAGACAGGAACAGACACGCCTTGTTTTCTTAAATTTCAAACCAAATAGGCCATACCCACTTTTTCAATTTTTTTTCGAAAAAGAGTTGAAATCACTTTCTTCTACAGAGAATATTTTTTTAGACAAAAATTTGATTTTTTTCTAATGCTCTAAAATCAAAAGCTGTACAAAACATAACCCAGCGATGAGTAGATTATCTGTGCTTAGTAAAATTTATTTATTTTTTATTTTAAACTGCATTTTGACTTAATAATATTAACGCAAAATCAAGCGTGTTATTAAAATCACCAAATATCAATTTTTTCTTTTTAGTACCATACTAATTTTAAATGTCACTTTGACAATTAAAAATGAGATAATGGTATGTTTGATTACTTTTTTGCATGAAGTGTCTGTTTAAGGCATGTCAGATGGAGTTTATTTTCAACAAAATAGATTTTGTATGATACAATAGTTAAAAAATGGTAAGAACTATAAGAATATTTTAGAAAAAAGAGCTTTAAAGTTAAAAAATTGTAGTATCATGCTAATACCTTAACATCAGGCCGTTTAAAATTTTGCAACAATCTTCTTAACTAGCAGAAAGGCCGCTAAAGTAGTTTTTAAAATATTATTCTGTAAATTCACGTAAGATTACTAAATAATAATAAAAAAGAAAATCTTTAACTGAGTCTGTGAGTGAAAAAGTTGTATAACTCGTTTTTATTTTTAACAAAGTCGATATTCGATACGAAATAGTTGTCTTTCACAGCATTGGAGATTCTTAAACGATCTTAGTTTTTCCGAAAAAGTCACGTAATTCTCTCAATTCTCTCAATTCTTGAAATTAGTTTTTTTTTGTTTAAATTTCATCATACAATTTATATAAATTAATTTAAAACATATTAATTCTAAAGATACAAAATAATTCAGTAAACATTAATTGAGAAGTTCGCACATCTTATAAGCATCACTTTATCATATTTGTTCAAGATGAATTTATTCTGCTAAAATTATTGATCTCCAAGTATTTTGTTGAAATTTGATTTTTATATTTATTATGACTTCCGTTTTGTAGCTTTTAAGTATTTATTTTCATTCTACACTTGAGATAGTACCTACTCCAAAAGATTTATAAATAGCTCAATAATTAATATTTCCTTAGTCACGTATTGATTTGGTATTGCTATGGAAAAGTCTTCTTCTTCTTCAATCATCTATTTTTAAAACTCAATTTATATTATAATAATTTGCATTAATTTTTAAAACATTAATATAGCAATTTTTTATGGGCACTACCAGCTAGGACCGCTATTAAGCTTTTCGGACAAAATTATGCATCTATCATCCCTACCTATGTCCATCGCAAAAAAAGCAAAACCAGTGAAACTCACGTAGTGTCCCCATTTTATGAAAGCTCTTATTTCAAACAATTAATACGTAATCACCTAAAACTCTCTGTTTAGCTAATTATCGGTATTAAGTTCCCTTTACCTAGTTCATCGGTTCTTTACGGTAAAAAGCTTAAGGAACATATACAAGAATGTACATTAATTTGTTTTAAAGTGTTTTCGAATACCATATCGCCATTGGAGCAGGAAAACAAGGATTCGTACCTCGACCGTTTTCATTTAGCTTTCACGGATAAACATAATACGATTTCTATTATTTACCGTCATGTTATCTCGCCGTTTATTAATTTTATATTATATGTTATTCCTCCGCCGTTTATGTTTTTTTTATTGTTATTTTGGGTTCTTAGACTTGCTTTTTTTAATTTGGTTTGTGTGCTCTTAAAAATGTCAAAATTCACTGGTGTTATCACAATTATTGTAAATACAATCATCACTAGCCTTCTGCTGTAGACTATGCAACTCAAAAGGTTGTTTATAATTGATTTACATCGTTGTCAACAATGATACTGCAATAATTAAAAAATGCAGTTGATTATTTTCAATCTTTATATCTGAATTAATCCCAGGCGAAATTCATTAACATTTTAAAGATCGAAGAGCAAAAAGCCTTACAAGTTTATTATGTAAATTACGCACAAATTATAATTAAAAATGAGCGAACCTAATAAATTTATCCGATCAATGTCACATGCCAAAATATTACCAATTGGAAAGTGGAGAGTTCATTTCTATTGGAATAATATTTAACAAAAAATGTAGTTTTTGAACAAATTAAAAAGATTTTTAAAATAAAATTATAATTCGTCAAATCAGCAGGTAATTCCGTTTGGTTTGACACCTCATTTGTCAAAATAACAAGCGAAATAAAAAATAACAAGGTATATTATACCAAGCAAAATGCTAAATGATAGATACCTGTTTAGCTTGTTGCATTATTTTTTCAGAGTTCTTTTAAGAAAATCTGTCATTTTTTTTTTAAATTTTCTACGGAAAATATTTTACCTTAAAATTTTGTAATCTCAGAAATTTGAAATCATATTACGAGATAATATAAATCTCACATCGATTCAAAAGTGACATTTAGAACAAACATAACTCTGATCGTATAGAGTCTTTAAGTCCCTTGCTTCTCCTTCCGACTTAAAAATGTATGTAAATAGAATCAAATGTGAACGAAGCAAAATTTTGAAAGTCTCCAAAGTTTTAAACTTAGATAAATGTATTGGTTGTGTGGTTAAAAACGGGGTTTTACAAATTTTAAGTGAGTTAGCATCGTACTATCTATTGAACATTTTATTAAACTTAAAAAATCACCAAGTGCCTATTTTAACTTTTTAGTAGTATCATACTGGCTCCAAATGTCACTTTGACAATTAAAAATGAAGATGATATGTTTGCTCACATGTCTGTCACTTTTTTTTAGGGGTGTTCAGCTGAAGTTTAGGTTTAGTATGACACTAGTTAAAAAATGTTTAAAACTAAGAACATTTTAGTACAGAACTTTAAATTTAGTAAATTATTAAGAAGAATCATGCTAATACCATATAACATCAGGCTGTTGAAAATATTATATATATGCATACAATGAAATGTTTCTGCCGTACCTAGTAACAGCGTTGCCATCCAAGGATTAATTTTCGTTCCACCTTTTGTAAAAAACCGTGCCATTTTCGTGGCATATGAAAAAAAACGCAAATTCTTATTTAAAAGAAAAATATACCTAATTCAATTTTGGGTGAAAAACAAAAAAAAAATTAGAAGAAATAATTTGCTCTATTGTCAATAAATAAAAATTTTTACTTCATTTGGAGCATATTTCCTAAAATTTCTTTAAATTTCACTTTATTTGAAGTAAAAATATGGAAATAAGAAGAGCGTTGCATATCGAATTTTTTCGTGCCACCGTGCTACGATAAAATTTTCGTGTCAAAAAAGTACGATCGTGCCACTTCGACAGTGCTGCCTATTACTTTCAAAATTCAGTTTAGATTAATGTTAATGGCCTTGAAATCTGCCTTCCATTATTAATTCGTTTTTTTTTTAAATATGTAAATAAATAATAAAAAAAACGGCTTGTGTGTCAATCACTTTAGTTAGGTCCATATTAAATTAAATATATTCGTTCTTCACGAATGGTGCATGAAAACGTTGGACGGAAATGTCCACCCCCTAAATACTATTTTTTTTTGTCGATAAAGTTGAACCTGTACATGACTGGTACCTACTTGTATCGAAAAAACTGAACAGCTTTGCATTATAGTTATGCGTCTTATTACCTGATTACCTTCCGTCAAATGACCACATAGCAAAACCAAAATGTGGCGCAATGTTTCGAAGAGATTTGGTCTTATTTTTGTGATATTGCCAGCTTACTTTTTGATTAAAAATGAATTTTAAATCAAATCTGATAGAAACTTGACAATTTTGACAGATGAAAATTGAATGAAAGTTGCAAGCCAACTGGTAGGTCAATTGCTCAAAAACTTTATATAATTTAAATTATAGTTTTAAAAATACTGTTAATATTTCATTTGTTCTGTATTTGAATCTGACGTGAAACTAAAAATTTTGACAGTTGGATTAGCTTTTATAAATTTAGTACATAAATATCTGCATTGGAATTTATTTTATATTAAAGCATACATACGCACTGTATTTTTAAATATTTCAAACATCAATTTGAATAAATTTTTGATTTTTACAATTCTTTTTCACATTTTGAGGTAAACTGAGAATACTTCGAAAACAAACAAAAAATTAAATACCATACCACTGAAATCAGTGACCACAAGTCAGGAACATTTGCTAAAACGAAACTTAAATATTTAAGTTCAACTTAAGAGCTTATGTGACAGTTAACACGCAAAAAGTAAAACATTAGCTTTTAAGATGAACTTAAATATTTAATTTTCTTTACAGTATTAATAGACAAGTGTCACAAATTCAATTAATTTTAGTCAAGAATTGGCATAGAAAATGATTTATTTCGTCAAAGTTTAACAAACAGACCACTGTTATACGTTTTTCCATGTTCTCGCTACTTTTATAAACAATGTTCAATTGAAATAAAGCCAGTTGCATTCGTCCGCTCAAACAATTCAACCGTAATAGTCACGCTCCTTGGAATTTCCAGAAATTATTATGCCCAATTTCGGATGTACTGTCAAATACAGGAATTCTTTCTATATAGCCGCACTTCCCGAATGTAGAATGCTTTGCTTAAATCTGGATTAATGTGCATCGGTATTCTTTATATTTTCCTAATTACTCGCATATAATGTTAATCATCTTAACTCCTCGCCTCTACAAGCAATTTTTATTTCTTACCTCATTTCAAAAATAATTGCGATTCTTGTATTTCTGCGTTTAGTGGGCAAATTATTTTATGAAATCTTATTTACAAGTACCACCAAAGAAAGAATAATTTTGACGTTATCAACTCAATATTGATAACTTAATATAGAGACAAACAAAATACACCACCTGGAATTTCGACTGAGCACATAATGTCAGTTCAACTGAAGTATTTGCCAAATTATTTCTGCATTGATTTTGGTAAGAAAAAAAAAACGCCTTTATCGCAGTGACAGTGGCTTTTGTATTGAAACGATTTACATTGGAAGTTCATCGTTTAAAATGTAAAATTTTTAAAGTTAAAAGAAAAAAATTTTAAAATGCAAAAAAAATGTGCATTACAACGACCTTCAATTTTGTTTGTTCAGAGTAAATTCAGAACTAAATATAAGGGTTGCTTATGCCAAGGCAAATATTTTTGACCTTATAGGTTTCATGATGGAATGTAATGCATAGAACAGGTGGACAATTTTGTTTTGGCTTAAAGAACGAAAGCAAATAATGACATTTTGCAACAAAGCACGCTTAATTAGTTTACACAATCGACGACACGACCGACACGCCACTTCACAACACAACAAACGAGATAATAATCGTGGTTCCGGCTTAAGAGTTCAACATCAACAAAAAAATAAAAATAAAAAAATCATTTTGTAATAATAATTTAAAGCTATTGGCAATGTTGTTGTATTTATCATTTGTATATAAAACTAAATCCTATATCTACCTACGAAAAGTTATTAAGAAAATGATTTTTTTTAGCCATGTGGTTAAATGAACCAAGACAGAATTATCTTTTTAGAAAATCGTTCATATTATCCCTTTTGTCATCCTTCGGTGTAGTGGCAAAATTTGTGTCCCCTTTCATTTTAAAAGGATAAAAGTAAAATGCCTAAAAAACCTCATAAATTGAAACCATAGAATTGTTCATAAACTTTGAATATACAAAAGGTCATTATAGTCCTTTAAAAAAAAAAAAAAAAACAGAAAAAGTAAATTCCGTGACACAACCCAATGTCCTTAGTAGGCAAACCCAAATTCCAAACCTTCTTTAAAATAAGCATTCCCCAGCAGCATCATAACATAGAGGTTACGTACCTATAAACTTTTGAACTTTTAGATAATTTATATTCACGTCAATCCGATGTGAAGAGAAAAAAAAAGATTTGAATTACATAAATTGTATCGTTCCGAAACATCGATGTCCGTAACATCCGTAGTGGGATATCTTTCGATATTTATCTACTGGGTATACCTATAGTCATAGTTAAATTCTCATAAACAATACCATACCTTCAAATAGCACAATGTCCTTTTTTTATCGCCTTTCTAAACGGAAAGTATGCGCATATTGCAAGAATTTTGTATTCATCGCAAAATATTCTTACTGTCGTCGTCGTCGTGGTGGTGGCGAGAGAAGGACGCTTTTGATGCTGTGCTTGGTTGTACAATGTATACAATGTACAATGTACATAAGTGCGTTTGTACTTTTCTCTAACCAAACTCTGTACTTGCTCTACTCTCTGTTATGTTTGTTGCGAAAACCTATTTTTTGTATTTGTATTTTTAATATATATATTTTTTTATTTTTATTTTGCGTAAAGTATATGCCAGCGTTAACTTTTTAAATTGCTTCTTTTCTTGGCGTTCATATACATTGCGGTTGGCTAGCACACAATATACAAAGAGAAAGAGACCATCATTGACGTTGGAGGTATCATGGGACTTACAGCTCATTACATCCGACATTTTCGTTTCATTATGGATCTCTGTGTTACACACACTTTCTATTGCATCACCTTCACAAGGGAAAATTGAGGACGATCGATTGTGATTCTGTTTTGTATTGTTTTGCTTTGTTTTCGTTTAGCTTAGAATAATTTGTCAGTATCCTGCGAAAGTAAATTTATGTTTATGTGTTGGGGAAATTGTTGCATTGTTTTTCCCCAATTGAAAAAAAAATCAATAAATTTCACAAATTATTAGAACCACCTTTGATACTATTTTGGCATTAATAAAATACCTGCTGTGTTATTTGAAGTCTACTTGAGCATCATAGTCCACATTAAGATACAAAACTAACGATATTTTGTTTTTACTTATCGTTATCACATGTTCAATTAAATTGTTGTTTCGGTATCAGATCGCAATAAGATGCCTTTTTTTACTTTGATCCAGTTAAACTTGTCCGTTTTTATGACGAACGCACTGACAGATTTAAGATGATTTAAATTTTGATTGGTTATAGAAAGACAGCCATTCTTCTGAAAAGATAGGAAAATGCATCACGACTTGATTTCAGAATTGAATCCAGAAGCTTTCACACGTTGCCAAAGATAACATGTCAACGTATTTAAAGAAAACATTGTTTATAATGATGATTTTGTTTGGTGACTTCAAGGAGTCAAAGACTTGATTATTTACGTTACTTAATTTTCCAAACCTATGTGGTGGTTTAAAAAAAAAATTGCAACGAACATATCCTTGAATATTTGAAGCCTGCCAGCCTTTAATAACAACAAATTTTTCATCAACCCGATTTAGAGTAAAAAGTTTTCAAACATTAGTTTCTTCATTCTTTGACCTGAGATTTTTAGAAACTTCCCTCTACCTTTTAAGGCAATAATAGTTAACTATTTCCCTAGCGTTAGTTTTCTCTTTGTTAAGCAAACAAAAATCCCAGTACCTACACAAAGTTTTGCGATTCCTCAAGAGTAAGGTGCAAATTTTTTGACAGATAATAATATGTAGACACAATTACCTAAGAAAATTTATTCACGCATATTTTGACCGTGAATAGAAAGTTTGCAAGGAAAATTATTCAAACTTGCGTAGTTAGACTACTGGCCCTAAGAAATTTTCCAACATTGTGCAGTGCATTATTGATGATGATTGCTGCACTGACTTCATTCTCCAGCACAATTCTTTGCAGTCGCTGAATATTTTCTTCAGTGCGAGTGGTTTCTGGTCTTCCATAGTTAATTCTGATGGTCTAGTACTCACATTAAGAGAACTGCGATAAGCACGTTGCGTTTAACTATTATTGAACGACGTTGAATTCGGCGATTTTCGTTCGTTTTTCAGTTCATTTTGAATTTTCCAAGTTTTCTTTAAGCAAATCGGAAATATTAAAGAAGTTTATATATAAATCTCTTCGATTACATAAAGAATAACACGACTTAGAAGATTTTTCACAAAACGACAGATGTGGCCCTACTGTGCATCGCGATGTGCGCTTTATTTATATATGAAAGTGTATTTTTTCACTGTCATATTTTATTTAAATTATTATTATCACTTATCATATACTACATTAATCTTTGTTAATTTATTCAATTTGTTGTGTAATTCAGACATTGCATAAACTTTGTCACAAGTTGACACGTACCTACTGACTTAATGAGTGCTAATAAAATTAGTACATTAGTTGAAATCTATTAAACTTGTAGATACCAACAGCTGCAGAATTGTTAAAACCCGTTAAAAGCTGATATTTTTACTGCATAACTTATTGTTTAAATATCTACTTATGTAGGTATATAATTTTATAGACGTTTTTACCCAACATTTATAAGTTTCAGCATATAACATCCCATTTATTTATTATACGTCTTTTAAGTTTTGTTCGTAATATAAAAAATGAGTAATTCTCAGCAAAGTGATAATTTTATTTTTATATCCCATTGTGATTTTAACTATTTCGTAAATATTTTCTTCACATATATGACAGTTGTGTTAGCTGTGAAACATGTGTTTGTAATAAAGGACAAAATCGATTCAAAAATGTATTTTGAACTACAAATGTCTATAGCGAGGTGGCATGTCCCACACCTGAATGTCCAAACTAATAAAAAAGGACTTGACTATAATTAAAAAAAAAAAAAAAACGGAATTATATTCTTGTTAATACATAACTGCAGCTAGAATATTCCGTATGTACATTCTAGTGTTTTGACTGAAAAGTCCTTATTATTATAATTATTTATTATAATTTAACTTTGAAAAATTAAAAAGGATTCAATAAAAACGCTTTAAATTTTTATTGAGACACTTAATTTTGGTGGCAGATTGTAAAAAAAAAGTTTATAACTACTGAACACAAACCGAAAGTTCAACCCAAGAAAATCGACCATTTACAACTAAATAAAAATGTCATAAAATTTGACTGATAAAATGTCAAATGTCTACAATCTACCAGCAAAATAAAGTGTGTTAACAAAAATTCAAAGTGCTGCGTTTTTTACTGAGTATTTTAAATTTTTTCAAAGTTAAAACTTAATAAATAATTAAAGAGCTTTTAAGCCAAAACAACTCGTACGTAAGAACCATTTACAGAATTGGCAGTTTGAGTTTGAAAATTCGCCACGAAATATATGTAAGATGAGCTGAACTTAACAAAAATTGCGCATTGACAAGGTCCTCACAAGTCAACTAATGAGTACAATTAGTGAGATCGCCGGGATGAAACGCCAAATTTTTGATGAACTAAAGGCCGTTAAAAGGTATTTTGAAATATAATTATTTGTTTTTATTTTGCTGAATTCTTTTTAAAAAGTCTATAAACAAAAAAATGTTAACAATTGTTCAACTATTGTTGTTTTATTGCAAAGGGTAAATCTCCCGATTATTTATGGAATATTATTTCAGCAGTCAAATGACTTCCTCGACTGGCTTGGCAGTAGCCCATCCTTTCAACCTTTTTTTTTTATTATACACGATTATTAAACTTAGTGTGCAGTGTAGTTCCTCATTTTGATGGAATTCTATTTCGTCATCAATTTCTAGCCAGAAAAATATCAGTTATCAAGCCTTCTTCAAGCGTTCTTCATTGAGTGTAACGTTTTTTTTTTCCCCCATAGAATGGAAAATAAGAAAAATTGGACAATATTGCTGCCACTTCACTTTGAATACGCACTTTCTGCAACAGCTGCAATATTCTCCGCTGAGCTCACGGAACAAACATGGGAATACAAATTTTCGGTTATCAATAAGCAAACCAACAGCCTCACGAAATTTATAATAATAATATAATAATACTTCGTTGTGAAAAAGTTCTTAATTTAAAACCAAAAGAAGCAATCAGGAATTATTTAGTTTTGTTTGTGAAAATTTTAACTTTTTTTTAAGAAATATTTACATCTCCAAAACGCTTCAATAAAATATAAATGATTTGATTCTAAGAACCTAATCTACGTTTGCAAGATCTTATGAATAAATAACTTGATAAGAATTCATATTTTGTTTTTTTTTTCTTTGCACGATTTGTAAACAAAATAAAAAAAATTACTGCACAAATCATAACTACACAATTTTTAGACATGAAGCTATTTGCTGTTCATGTACTCGTATGTAAATGAATTTCTATTTTTGTAAAGTTTTTTTTTTTTGTTATTGTCATATTTTATTTAAACTATCAGTTAACACCAATGGCGAATAAATAAATCATGGTCATTTTTTTTTTTTTTTAATTTCGTATGTATTCTGTCATTGAATAACATTGTCGAATCTAATCGCTTTGTGTATGCTAATAATATTATAGTACTTTATATATTTTATCATCTTCTAAATGATTGTTAAACTTGTACCAGCTATAGAGTAGAGAATATAGTTAAAACTCGTTAAATGATGTGAAGCTGTTTTTTTTTTTAGCTCGTATTATAAAGATATACTTAATGGTTTGTAATTTATGTCTTTAAAAAATTTTTACTTGGAATAAATACGCGGGTATGAATGTTTAACAAAATTAAATCGAGACATTAATCAAACCTGACATATAGATATTACGATGACAAAGAAGACGAGCAATATGGATCTCGACATTATGTCTGTCTAAATTTATAAGCAGCTACAGCGTCAATGAATTTATTTTGAACTTGGCATCTGGTGTTAATTAGACATTGTATGTCAAAACCAAAAATAAGAGTATATTTGCCATGAAAAAAATAAAATAATAATTAAGTCTCCACTTTGTAGAGTTTTCAGTTTGTTGAGTTTGGCACTATTCTTTTAAGAACTATTTAAAGAAGTCTTGCGCATCGTCTTATCTTAAATCTTTTTTGACATCAAAAGTGTCGGTGAGGTCTTTGTCGACTGTAATGAAGCTGCGGGCGTTCGTTCTCTTTATTCTAGACAAACAGACAATCCTTGGGTCCTTCTATGCAGCGGATTTAAATAGATTACATTTTTGTAATAATTTAATAACAATTTTGTATCTTTTTATTGATCGTTTTTAAAGCCACAACCGAAAAGGAAGAAGAATATTATTCATTATTATTATTTAAATAATAATTCTTGTTGCTTACTAAACTACACTTTCCTCCCCTTTTCTATCGTTTACCTGTTTAATTCCAAATATTGCCTTAATTTTAATTTAATCTTATTTAAATTTAAATATAATTTTAATTAAAAGAAACATAGTCGAACCCTCATAATAATTGCCTACTTTTTTGAACATTTTTAAAAATAGAATCAACTCTAAACCAAGTGGTTGTAACCAAATTTATAATTAAAGAAGATTTTTTTGTTGTTTAAGAAATATGTTAAGTGCAATTATAAATAATGAATATACCAGGTTGGTTCTCAGACAATTTGTTGAAGTAAGTTTTCCTCTCGACTGACATGATAGGCAGCTGCCCCGATGCACTACTTTCACTGTTTTTTTTTTTTTTTTCTTTTTCCAATGATATTACATGCTTGAAAAGCACAAAAACCAGAAGCGACTATGCTCAATGAAGTAAATATGTCACAGCAGCAGCGTCTTGCACTACATCTCACCTGCATTGGCATAAGATAGTATCGACTATTGTACTAGTTTGGTTAGTGGGTGTTTTTTTTTTTTTTTTTTTTTAAACGTGATTGAATTTAGAATTCGAACACTTTTGCAGAAATCTCGGTGGAAGAATTTGGATTTTTATTTTCCTTGAATGATAACTCACGGCTAACTTGCTATTATTTTTAAGTTTAAACATTTTTCTGACGGATGTTAGCATAAAGAATATGTTAGCAACTGAACACCGTAGACCTCGAATGAAAAAATGTTGACCTTTGTTTGAATTAATTGCTTAAGCCACCGATATTTTTGAATGAATTTCCACAATTTGTCAACAAGAAGTAGTAAACAAATATTAAACGCGCCATCTTACCGCCAGTTCAAGACTGCAGTAATTCCAAAACTGAAGTTAGTTTTGAACTTACTGCAGTCTGTTTGTGCACAATACTGCAGTCAGTTCAAGACAGTCAGTTAAAGACTGCAGTCAGTTCAAGAGCTCAGTCAGTTCAAGATTGCAGTCAGTTTAATACTGCAGCCAGTTAAAAACTTTAACCAGTGGTAGAGTGCAGTCAGTAAAGTCAGAGTTAATCTACCAAAACCTTGAAATAAAAGTTAAACTTTGAAAGAAGTCAATTTAACTCAATAATTTTATCTTAACAATTGAAATTAACAGTAATTTTTAATATTTGGCAGTTAAATATAAATTAAATAAAAACTAGTTTTATATATTGTTACTAGTATTGTTACTAGTACCACAATTATCACTTTCTTAAATTTTTCTTTTTTAGGGATTGTGCTTTGTTACCCTCTATACGAGTAGATCTACTTCAGAAAATACAAATTATTTTTCAATAGATAAGATTTACTGACTGCTAAAAATTACTAAAATTTATTAATGACTGTTTAGTGACTTTAGAACTGTTTAGTACTCAAGTCAATTAACTGCTAGTCAATTGACTGCAGTCAGAATTTTGTAAATAACTGTTGACTGTAAATTTTAATTCAAAGTCATTTAATTTGATAATCTAATGAAAGTCATTTTAGTTTTTTCGTCGCTGCCACCTTGAAATGTGAAAATCATTTTGAGTATACCAAATCACTATCTCTACTTTGAAAATTCTATAATACAGATAAAAAAGAACACCCTTTACATTGACGTATGGTGGACTTACATTTTTCCTAGAATACTAAAAAAAAAATATTGCGATCGGTTGCAAGATTAAGGAATTGTATAGTTTTCCTTTTATGGGTCATTGTTGACTTGTTTGGGCTTTAAAGAAGGTGGAATTGTAAATATATTGATATTAATATATATCTACCTTTTTACATGTAAAGATATACACATGTATATATGTTGGTTCATTTCCTCTCTAAGTTGCATGCAAGGATATAAAAAAAAGACCTGCTGAAATGACAGTGAATGTCGAGAGTATATAGGTTTATGTGTACTCATTCATTATTTTAGAATATACTTTCAAACCGTGTAGATTTAATAGTACCCTTATAGTGTGGGTAGTAGCGTTGCAAATTATTAAGCTTTTTTTTTATTTTAGATTTGTGTAGGTTAACTTTGAAGAACTTTAAATAAATACAAAGCAAATAAAACCATTATCAAGCAATAAAAAAAAACTGTTTTTTTTCTAATAAAATTAAAATTTTATAATTAATTTCTTAGTTTTCCTTTCAAGTAAAAATAAAATTAATTGTTAATAATAACAAAATGATTTATTTATGTTAAATTCTAAAATTATTTTTTATATCATCAAATAAATTTAGTTGAGCTGTTAAACTTTAGGTATGTAGCTTCCTAAAAATTAATAGTGTTAATTTTTGTTTTATTTTTTACTTTCCAGTTCTTTTGGCTGCTTCTTCTCTCGCTCCCCATTCAAATAATGCTGGCATATTATTAATAGAAAATTATTATTAAAATAATTATATTTTTTTGTTTTAATAAACGTAAAGTATTTCATGAGGCAGTAAATTGAGGGAATTGGACTGTGAAAATTACAATATTGCAGAACTCTTGTTTTAGAGTTGCAGATTAAAATTTTAGAGCTGCAGAAAGTTGATTGGTTCATTATAATAAAACAGAAAATATGCGGAATACAAACCAAAATTTGTAAGCATTTTTAATAGTGTTTGAAGGTTTTTTTTAATAATACTGACACCAAATTTTAAACAGCTTGATGTTAAGGTACATGATACTAATTAACAATTTTCTTACTTTAGATCTCTATGCTAAATTTTACTTAATTTTAAACATTTTAACTAGAATCATAATAAACTTATTTTCTTAATAACCTAAATCCGAACACGCCTAAGACAATGACAGATCGTTCAAATACTAAACAAACGTTTTTTGACATTTGTTAATTTCTTAGTCACTTAAAAGATAAAATAGGTGATTTTAACTTTGATAAAATGTCAAAAAGATAGTTCGGTGTTGAACTCCTTTCAAATAATTAAAATATTCTTTTCAACCCAATATCAAACTAAAAAATACTTTAACAGCATACTTAATGGAATAATATTTTGCGCCATATTGTTTTAATGTATTTAATGCAATTTTTTAACCAAAATTTCAAAATTCTATTTGACGTGTTGAAACAAACTGTCTCAAAATCTGTTTTATTTCATAAAAAAAACACAATTTGTCAAAACTGTTAACACAAAATAAAATATGCAATATAACGTAGTCTCCTAGGCTATTAAGGTTTAACTTCTTTCAAAACGACAGGCGAGTCATGCAGCAAAATAATACATAACTGTGTCATAAATAAAATCTTAGGGTAAAACAAAAATGCAGATTATTTTTTTTTTTTTCATTTAAAAGGGCTGATGGCATGTCTGTCAAATTTAATGAATGACTGTTTGGTTCATTTGATGGGCTACAATAGTCGTATATATTTTATTTTTCTGCCATAAAATACGATTGAATAGGAAAATGTTTTCGATATTAAGTGTCATGTATTACATTTTATATTGTTTTTATTAAAAGGACATACAAAAAAATGTGTTCAACATCTAGATAATGTTTGTTTTGGGAATTCATATGTTATTCTAAACCAAAATAAAAGAAAATAAAATTGTTTTTTTTTTCAAATTCTAGTTGGAAACAGTGCTAACAAAAACTATAGTGTATTCGTTTATTACAATGGTTAATTAAATAAACTCCTAAAATTTTTGCAAAGCTGTGTAATTTCCTTCAAAATTTATTTTATTTAATATCAAATTAAAAATTTGGTATATGCAATATTATTAGGACTTACTTGAAGCTCTTTTATAAAAAAAAATTCCTTAAAATCTGTTGCACAGATAGTGAGAGTCAAAAACCAAAAAAGGTTTTATAAGATTTAGCATGGATAAATGTAAATGCAAAGTACTAATAGCTCACAAAAAATTTTAATCAAAATCGTAAGAGTCATTTTCGAGAAAAATAAGATTTTTCTTAAACATTTAAAAATTTGTATGTTACCGTAACTTACCGTTATTTTTGGTTCCGCTAGATAATGTTTAAAAACTGTTGGGTTCCAAATTTAATAAAAATAGACCAATTTGATTTTGAATTATTATTTAACAAAAAAAAATTTAAACGGTTTTTAAAAACAAAAAAAAAAAATAAAATTTTGATATACAAAATTTTGTATGTTTTTAAAATAATCTCCATAAAAAATTGATAACAATCACAAATCAAAAAATATAGAAGGTACGATTTATAACCATTTTTTGAAATTAGTGTTTGCAAAAATTTAACCTGTATATACAAAATTTTACTGAATCTTTAGAGAAAAATAAGTTTTTCATTAATTGTTAAAATACGGCAAGTGTCCATATTTTTGTTCTTTAAAAAATTTAAAAACATGTCGGGAAAATGCCCAAATATGGCTTAATATACCAAGCTTAAAGAAAATTTACCCATCCGTTTAGTCTACATTCGAACGGAGAAACAAAACTGGGAGGCCCACTTTTTTTTTTACTCAAAATCTTAAGTTCGATTTTTTTTTACGAATCAATAACTTACTATATTTTTTTACATGCAAAAAAGTATAACTCACCCTTTATCTTGGTCTACAGCCTGCAACTTGGTACTTTATTTTGAGGCCACCTGAGCAAGTATGCGCTAGCTAGTTGCCTTTTTAAATAGTTACGGTTATATGCCATATAACTTTAAGAAATTGTTTTTTTTTTTTTTTTTTTTTTTTTTTTTAACTAAAAACGAATATACGAATTTTGTTGGTAGTAAAAGCATGAAATCTTTTGTGAATTCATTCTTTTAAGAACATTCATTGAATTCAATTAAAAGATATTCATTGTCATCATTTTGAGACTTCGACTTCAAATCACCATTTATTTGACATCTAAAATATTATAATCCTTTTTTCCCATTCATTTTATTGCAATCAAATGAATGCGATCTTTTGAGAATCCATTGCGTAACCAACCCGGACATTTGCTATTTAAACGCTTAAAATAGACATCCTTAGTTTTTGCGCAAATGTTTGAACAAATATAATAAATACAAAATTGAGTTCTTAAAACTGCTAGCTGGGTATAAACTTTAAATGGAAACAATTTAAACATTTATTTGTCTCAAAAAATCAATTCATGCTAAATCCAAGTACGCTGCTGAAGCGAAACGAAAATTTTCTGTGGTCTCCAAATCGACAAAGAAGACGTAATCGGAAAGACTTCGGAAAAATATTAATGAAGAATTTTATCATTATTTTACGTATTGAAATTTTTTTGTGGTCGCGGTAGCAAAATGCTAACGGAAACCACAGTGAAAAATATCCATTGAATGTGTCAATTCTTAGTTAAAGCCTACAATTATCAATTTTGCTCATTGAACAGCGTACTGCAAAACGAAATTTTTCGTTTATCATTTCGTTGTTTCATTTTTGTATGGGATTTTTCGTTTCGCATCAACAGCGTACTATGCTTAAATCGAAAATTAAATCATCAATAAACAACAAAAATAATATTCGACATTGATTTATTAGCGACGATCATTATGAAAATAAGTCATGTTAACGCATTACTTCCATCTGCGCAGAGAGGGATTCGAGTCGGTTTGTGCTAAGCCTGTTCTATGTATTATATGAAATCAAGAAGGGCGTTTAGAGGATTTTCCCGTTTTTTGTAAGCGTGGTGCTGCCAAGCAAACATGCTCGACTGAGTGTACATTTCAATGTAATTGTTTTGAAATACATAACTCAATCTTTTGCAATGGAAATAAAATCAAAATTTTAATTTATTAATCGCCCTTTAAGGTTTGATGCCTTTAACTATGCTTCGCTAACCTTTATACATAAATGTATCACTGCTTCTTCATCTTGTAATCAAAATCTCTGGTAATAAATAATTTCTGATCAAACAGGTAGCTTACAGCAAGTATTATATACTTCATAGACTCGATCAAAAGAAAAAGTAAATGAAGAAAAAAAAAAAAACACTAAACGAAGAAGTAAACATATACAAAAGCCTTAGTAGGCCACTGGTCCATGAAAGATATATTATAGAACTTGCATTTGTGCGTTTGCGTTGTTAAAAGTATGTCAATGTCATTGCCACACAGTAATCTAATAATAGTTTGAAATTAAGTGGGCGTAACAGCCTTAAGATGATAATTATGTTTGTCTACTAATATTTCAAAACAATGGCTTCTCATACAATTGCAAAGAAATCAATGCAAATAGACGGCTCAAGTTCAGCTTGATGTTGTGTAATTTAAACTTAAAGATGTTGCTTCTATATAATAACTCTAATTCGAAATAAGCAAAAGTCATTAATTGAAGACCCGAATATATCAAAAAATGATATTTTATTTCTTTTCTTTTATTTTTTTTTGTGCTGAATTACCTTGAGGCAGGTGAATGTAGTTTTGCTTCTTTGAAATCTTTTCATCTCCCAGGAAATGATTCATCGTTAAAAGAAACTGAAAATAAAATCCTATCTCAATAATATGATAAGCCATTAAAGTAGGTAAGTTTATGTCTTGTGCACGTCCGGTTTTTATTGAGTTTAAATTAAAAAAAAAAGTGAAGTTTGTTGTAGGAAAAAAATTGAGGTTGTTTAATTTTGTATATTTCAATATACAACTGTTGCACTCGTTGATTAACTAAAAAGAATATAAAAAGAAAAAGGAATATTGTCCTGTAAAATCTGAAACTTTTCGTAAATTTTCTTGTAGTTTCATTCAAAATGAAATATCTTTAATTAAGAAAGCTGAATTTAATAAATACATGTCAAGGAATTAAAATTAATTCAATCCGATATCCGCGATAGTTCAGGAAAATAAAAAAACTGTTTTTTGTTGTATTTCCATATGGGGATTGAACACAGCTCAAACTCTTTATCTCTCTTTTGGCAACAATGTGATGTTTTTTTTCTTTGTTTAATTTCAGACATTTCAATGATTTTTTTTAATGATTTTGTGTAAAATCAGCTAAAATGTGGTTTAACACTTTTTAGATTTCAGGAACGATATGCAAATATGTAGTTCTAACAAAATTGAAAGTTGACTCGTGTCACAGTGCCACTTTAAAGTTGTATTAATTAAAAAAATAATAACGTCAAGTGATTGTATCGTTTAACTACATAGATCCAACTGCAACAATCTATTTCTTCAAATGGTAATTTGTATTTAAATGTGAATGTGGCAATGGATCTTCATTTACTTTCAATAAAATTTCATCTTTTTGGTGATAGAAAATTAGGAGAGAACTCAAATAAAGGGTCTTTCAATAGGGACATAACAATTTTTGTATTTTAACTTAATACGCACTAGGTCAAAGTTTACATTTTCATCGTGGTGAAATTCACGAACGAGAAATGTTTGAAAATTATTAAAAAATACTACTAAAATTCTGAGTTTGTGGTTGCAACTTTAACAGGGCTTACTCCAAATTTCGGTCGTAATAATCGTCCCACCCTGCAGGCTCACTTTTAAATTTGTATGTGCGTTAGATGTGTAACGGGTGATTTTTAAGCTGGTTTGGTTTTGGCAACACTGGTTTTGACAGCTGACGTGTGTTTAGTACCTTGTGTCACTGTCAAACAGCTTCAGTTTGGTTTGCAATTTAACCATGGATCGTCTTACAAATGAACAACGCTTGCAAATTATTGAATTTTACTATCAAAATTCGTGCTCGGTTCGAAATGTTGTTTATCGAAAAATTGTGTTCAGCGATGAGGCTCATTTTTGGTTGAATGGGTACGTAAATAAGCAAAATTGCCGCATTTGGAGTGAAGATCAGCCAGAAGCATTGCAACAGCTACCAATGCATCCCGAAAAAGCCACTGTTTGGTGCGGTTTATGGGCCGGCGGCATTATTGGGCCATATTTCTTCAAAGATGATGCGAATCGCAGCGTTACTGTCAATGGTGAACGCTACCGAGCGATGATAACAAACTTTTTTTTGCCCGAAATGGAAGTTCTTGACTTGCATGATATGTGGTTTCAACAAGACGGTGCCACATGCCACACAGCACGCGAAACAATGGCGCAATTGCGAGGCGAGTTTGGTGAACAGTTAATTTCACGTTTCGGGCCGGTCAATTGGCCGCCTAGATCGTGCGATTTGAGACCATTAGATTATTTTTTGTGGGGGTATGTCAAGGCTAATGTCTATAGGGACAAGCCCGCTTCGATTGACGCACTGGAAGCCAACATCCATGCATTCATTCGTGAGATACCGGCCGATATGTGTGAAAGAGTATGCCAAAATTGGACTCAGCGGATGGGCTACCTGAGACGCAGCCGCGGTCAACATTTGCATGAAATTATCTTTAAACATTAAATTGCAAGGTTCAAACTATCGATTCAAATAAATATTTCATTCATTTTTTCGAATTTTTTGTGTTTTTTTTTTTTTTAAAGTTCTAAACCTCTTAAAAAATCATCACGAATGAATTTTTTTTAAAAAAGGGGCGAAAAAGTAGGCCGGTTACAAAAATTTAATATCCATTTAAGACTCTGTGTTAGTCATTTTTTTGAAACATACGAGCAATTGGCATTGGCAACAAGGCCGTGGAAGTGGGCGGAATTTTTAATAATAAAGATAATCATAATAATAAAACATGTTCTACTTGATATAAAAAGAAAATTTCGATGTTTTAAGAAAAGAAATAACTTAAATATACCAAAATTAAATTTACTTCTTTTAGACCAAAATATAAGAAATGATGTAATCACTCCTAACATTGCATATCCTGGTGACTTTTGCGCATGGAAGGTTGGCGGAAATTTTGAGATGAATATATTCTAATTAAATAAATAAATTGGGTAACGTGATAGCTCGTGTAGAACTAGGGCCAAGTATATTATAACTCTCAACCATTTCTGTGTGTTATTGGAAGGAATGGAGGGGACCTACAATTTTCCGCCGAAACTGAACG
The DNA here is from genome assembly GCA_951394125.1 of Epistrophe eligans. Taxonomy (NCBI): domain Eukaryota; kingdom Metazoa; phylum Arthropoda; class Insecta; order Diptera; family Syrphidae; genus Epistrophe; species Epistrophe eligans. The sequence continues at coordinate 61,904,284 of OX596030.1, read as the reverse complement.
GCTTAGGTGACAAGCGCTTTTTCATAACAAGAGATATTCTTGGAGGATTTGTCAATTTCTCGCAAGAGGCAATAATCCATTAAAAACATTTCTGTTTTTAGGTGGCATAGGCTGGGAATCGAAACCAAGACCTTCGACGGCGGCGGCGCAATGGTCCTACGCACTTAACCATTACGCCACGGGCAACTAAATTCAGATGTTACTGATAAATACCATTTTTTTAACTTAACACCATTCCACCTTGTAAATAACTAAGTTTTGAAAACTAATTAGCCCTAAAACACTCCTCTTTGACAACTTACCTTTCAAATCAAAATTATTTTTTTTTAATTCGGTCCTGTGGCGTCTGAGATAAGCTCTAACAAAGCTACTTTTTGGGCACTTGGCGTACGTAGATGCGTCTTATTGGTAAACTGCTAGACCGATTTTGACCAAACATTAACGAAACCGAAGAATAACACCGAATATTGCCTGAAATTCTAACCCCAATCGGTTCGGAGGTTGGGTCAAATAAAACAATATTGCTACTAGATTCTTGGTACTTGAAAAATTCATTGTTCGAGGCTCTTAATATAGAAGCTTAACATTTTAAGGTTTAGAAGTCTCTCATCGCCATTTTGATATGTATACAAATGAGCGTGTTCAGATTTCGAAGTCATTTTTAAATGGAGAACCTCTCCCAAAACAACTTGAAATCGGTGCCGAATGTTTCGGAACGGACAAAAAAATGTAAGATACAACACAAAAGTCACGTTTTTTTTATTAAGCCCGAGAGGAATCAGATGAGAAAACGATTTCGGGGCTGAATGTAGAACTGTAATAGCCGCAAACTCACGGCAGTGATCTAACGAAAATGAGCGAATACAAGAAAATGGTGGATATCTACTTTTCCTTCAGTTAAGTTCACTTTCGTTTTCGTTAGTAAAACTTGTCCCGATCTCAACTCAATTGAAATTTAGTGAAAGAGGAATCATCAAAATAAATTTTTACTTTCACTTGATCACAATTCGGAAAGCATAACAAATAAAAGTAAAAGTATTTACTTTTGTTTATTAATATGGCCCATTATATGGATTTGAGTAAATAAACAATGCTGATCAATAATATAAGTCAGAAAATGTAGACATCCTAATTATTTTGTTGTTGTTAAAACTACGTTTTTATTCACAACGTTTGTCGCCAACTAATCTCAATGCAATAGTTACAGACAGACAGAGTTTATTTTTAGTTCTCTGAGATAGCTAATATATCATATTTCTGAACACGCCTAGTTCTAAAAGTCACAATGACGTTTGGTTAAGTTTACCAAAAACATTTGGTTAATTTTCCGCAGCAAAATTCTTGGGGAATTTTAACCAAATTGTGTAAATCATTTCTCATACAAAATTTGACAAATGGTAAACTTAACCAAATGGTAAACTTATCCAGTGTTAAACATCATTATTATGAGTTCTTCTATTAACAAAGTAACGAGTTCTTAAAAAGGTATTTGAAGACCAACTGGCGGACGTCTTGTGAAAATGTATTGGTTTCTTTTTCTATGCAACTTATTGTGCAGCTCACATCTTCATATTTATGAATTCGAATTGAAATAAAAAAAAAAACAATGGCGCAAAATCATGATTATTAAGTACGATGTTAAAGCATTTTAGTATGATGCTAGGTTAAAAACGGGATCTTCCAAATTTTAAACTTAAAAAATAATCAAGTGTCTATTTTAACTTTTTAGTATCGTACTGACTGCAAATGTTACTTTGACAATTGATAGGGTCAATATTTTTCAATGTTCATCCATAAATGTTATTTGCCATTAATGACAAAAGACTTTTCCAACCGCACTTAGAGTCGTCTATTGTGATGTATTCCTGAAATATTACATTTTCTCTTCTGATGCCATTGATAGATGTTATCTATTTATTAATTTTATTTCTTTCGTAACAATATACAAATATGCTAATGTGAAGAAAATTCTCGAAATCTCAAACCGATAAATAAAGTTGTTTATGTGTGTACATGTACATAAAGTCTTCTATACGTATAGTGTATCCCTACCTGGATTAACATTCATTTCGATCAATCAAATAGCAATCACTAGTCTTAATCGCCATAGCAACCCGTAGTAAAAACATGTGTTTTTCTTTAGTTAATCCATTTCAAAGCTATATACGAGTAGAATACTTGAAACGCTGCGCGCTGCAGGGATGTATTAAAATTAGATATTTCTTCCACCCTGGTCAATATATTAAAGAGAACAAACATATGAATAGTAAAGAGCGTGTTCATTCTTATTTCTTTCTTGAAAATACATAGAATTCCATTTATTTATTTATTTTTTTTTTTAATTTCTTCATTTGTCTTTTTTGAAGAATTATTTTTTTAAGGCGCCCATTTTAAAATAAGTCGACATAAAAGATTTTATTATAAATTACAAGTTACTCGTTTTGGTCTCGTTACAAGCGTTGTTGTCCTCAAATGCGCGCAGACAAGACATAAGAAGACGAAAATTAAATTTGACACTTGCCAACTATTTAAGAAATGCTTGCGGCAAAATATATAGAGGAGTTCTTCTTGTTCTGTTTTTATTTTGCCCAGCAGCGTGGCGGCGGTAGTGGTGGCAGCGGAGGAGACGGCGTTTTGTTTTTAGTGAAAATATTTATTCTTATAAATTCTTCCCCCTTTTTTTTCTCGAAAAATGGATGTGTAGATATATGTATTATGTACCTCCTGTGTACAGTCAATAAAAATAGAAAATCCCCGGTAAAATACTATCTGTTAATTTATTTTATTCTCTTGATACATTATGATGTATCCGTTGTTTACAGCAGAAGAAGATCTTATTGTAAATTGTGCGTTAAAATTGTAGTTCTAATGGTGTTGTGTTTGCGATTTTTTTGTTGTTTGTTTATTTTAATTTCTAGCATAGTGCATCTTTTTTATTTATTTTCATTTTAGTTTATTTTCAAAAGAGATATGAAGGTCTAAGCGTGTTTGGGATTCAATAACTAAGTCAGTTATGTCAGTCAAATGTAAATCTTTGAAAGGCAAAGTATTTTTTGTGACAATAGTCGTCATCCTTACTCCGCAACGTTTTACTGCCAAGAGCCCTGTGTTTTTAGGGACATCTTGCATATGCAAAATGTTTATAACCGAGAGTTCGATAATTTGAAAAAGTCAAATTTATTTATTTTAAAATAAAATGCGAAATTTTGGTTTGCGGTCAATCATAAAGCTACAGTCAACGTGCGTGGTTAACACCTTCGATCTCTTTAATGTGAAAATGACGTCTAATTCTGTCCCACAACATGTCAAGTCGGGTGATCGTCAACGCGTTGATGGCTACGTTGACACGAATGTTAGGGTCAACGCTGTGGATTATTATTTTTGTTGGCAGGGTCATCAACCGCTTTCTCAATATACAATTAGGACACGTTGACAGACATGCTTGTCAGCGAGCTGAATGTGTTTTAATTTTGACATAGCTGAATTTTCTGTCACGTCAAATAGGTTTTCTTGACGTTCTTATTGGTTGACAGAATTGACATATTGTTTAATTTTCAGTAGAGTATTTGACAATCTTCATATTGGATTTTTCTAAAATTTAGATTTATTTAACTGTTTTTGGAATTCATTGCACCGTCTTATTTTTTCCTTTTTTACACAATTTGAAAAGCTTGACATAAATATTGTAACGGGTGATTTTTTAGCTGGTTTGGTTTTGGCAACACTGGTTTTGACAGCTGACGTGTGTTTAGTACCTTGTGTCACTGTCAAACAGCTTCAGTTTGGTTTGCAATTTAACCATGGATCGTCTTACAAATGAACAACGCTTGCAAATTATTGAATTTTACTATCAAAATTCGTGCTCGGAAAGCTGGCCGAGGATCCGCTTTTTTATCGAAAAATTGTGTTCAGCGATGAGGCTCATTTTTGGTTGAATGGGTACGTAAATAAGCAAAATTGCCGCATTTGGAGTGAAGATCAGCCAGAAGCATTGCAACAGCTACCAATGCATCCCGAAAAAGCCACTGTTTGGTGCGGTTTTTGGGCCGGCGGCATTATTGGGCCATATTTCTTCAAAGATGATGCGAATCGCAGCGTTACTGTCAATGGTGAACGCTACCGAGCGATGATAACAAACTTTTTTTTGCCCGAAATGGAAGTTCTTGACTTGCATGATATGTGGTTTCAACAAGACGGTGCCACATGCCACACAGCACGCGAAACAATGGCGCAATTGCGAGGCGAGTTTGGTGAACAGTTAATTTCACGTTTCGGGCCGGTCAATTGGCCGCCTAGATCGTGCGATTTGACACCATTAGATTATTTTTTGTGGGGGTATGTCAAGGCTAATGTCTATAGGGACAAGCCCGCTTCGATTGACGCACTGGAAGCCAACATCCATGCATTCATTCGTGAGATACCGGCCGATATGTGTGAAAGAGTATGCCAAAATTGGACTCAGCGGATGGGCTACCTGAGACGCAGCCGCGGTCAACATTTGCATGAAATTATCTTTAAACATTAAATTGCAAGGTTCAAACTATCGATTCAAATAAATATTTCATTCATTTTTTCGAATTTTTTGTGTTTTTTTTTTTTAAAGTTCTAAACCTCTTAAAAAATCACCCATTATATTTATGGCGTTTTCGATTGGTCTTCTGAAAAAAAAAAGAAAACGAGACTCTGCCTCTGGATTTTATTTCGGAATCGAAACGAACGTAGTTCGAATGTCCGAGGGAAAGTATAAATAAAATAAAATTTATCTTTTTTTAGAGGATTTTTAATTTTTTTGACATTGGAGTTGTAAAAGATGGCAATCTTTTGCATTCGTTGGTACATTGGTACAACGGAAAAAAATGCAAAACTGTAAAATAGTGCAAAAATGCATGCATTCAAAAATGACTACATTCATAATGATTGCATTTTTTGAAGATTGAAGATTTGACAAGATTGAAAGACTTAATTTTGTACAGGTTATTCTATGCAACGATGGAATTTGACAGATAGTGCAATCTATATTTGGAGTTGAATTAATTATTTTGTTCACACGCGAAAGCCCTAAAATCCTTTTTTTCCGGAGAATTAAAATTTTAACGTTTTCGAATTTTAAAGTTTTTTTTGTAATCCATTGGATTCGTAGTCATTTTATTGTGGAATTTGACAGTTTATGACTTGACAGATAAAGGAAATACTAGATCTGTTTCTTTTCTCGCCCGCAGGTATTCCAAATCTACCAAAATATGTGTTTTACTTTTTTCTGGGACGAAAATGGTAGAGCTTTTGACATTTTTTTAAATTTATTTAATTTCCCCTCCCGCAAGAATCTACCCCAACATTTTACCTACTGCCTTTTCTTACTTGTGAAACTATTAAAAATTTTGGTTGTCACATTTGTCGTTTACCCAGAAACAAATCAAAAACATCCCAAATGCACTCAAATGTAAATTTTTTTAACCCATTGTTATGGTAGCCATCCACTCTTCGGTAGAATTTGACATTTTGTTCTTCCAGATTACCAATCATATAATCGCTTGTTTTCAGAACGAAAAAGATAAATTTCTGCCAGCATCTTCTTTTGCAACTTTTTTTTTTTTTTTAATCACGTATACCCCCAATATGAATATTAACAATAAAGGTTTTTGAAGCTAACCATTATTTTCTGTTGAAAATGAAACCCATTTTTACTTATTGCTTAAATTCACAGTGTAATGAAGGGAGTCGAAAAAAATGAATCAAAAGTGAAAATTTTATATTTTTGTATGCCGATTGCTGGACCAATAAAAATCAAACCATAAATAAATACTTATTAAATTATACATATACATACAAAAAAATAAAACAAATATCAAATATAGAAATCGTACCTGTGTGCAGAAATATCAACTTCTTTTCGGTGATATTACGGCCAAAAATTCTTTTTTACTTCTGAAATATCATTTAAACAATACATAATAAATATATAAGCAGAACTGTGTTTAATTTGTTGCAAATATAATGCAACATCATCCAGGATCATGGTATCTTCCGTGGGGCGTTCCTTTACAAAAAATGCTTGCAGTACCATTTCAACATCCAGCTGCTGTTGCCTACGCTTCCCCACAATCCCCCACAGGACCTACTGTTCCTTGTCCTGTGGCACAAAGCCAGCACTGCCCGAATTCTCCACAAGCCCCAAACCAAAGTTACCCGCCTCATCAAATTCACGCAGCAGTTGCTCTACATCGCAACTCAAATGCAGCCTTACACACGTCTGCAGCAGCGGCTGCTGCTGTCGCTCGTCATCAACATCCACATCCACATTCGCATCATCCACAAAATATGCATCCAGCAGCAGCTGCTGCTCTCTTCACACCGATGTCGTTAGGAACATTTCTTGCATCATCATCGCCACACCTAGCCGGTTTAGCGGCAGCACAGCAAACACTTACACCTTGCGGAACTGTACATCAGCCAAATCATCTACTCAAAGCCAATCCATCAAATCAAAATCAATCGCAATTAGCGGCGGCAATGAATTTGAATGTTGGCGTGATAACAATGCGGCAATCTAATACTCCAACTGCTGCAGTATTGCCAGTAGCAATGAAAAAGGTGAGTTTTTAAATTCTTTAAAATATCAAACTCAACAATAATAAAATAATGTATATTGTAATCATATGAAATTCATAAATATAGGATTCATGAATAAATTTTAAATAAATTAATTGTTGCTATGATTGTTTTTGACATGCTATAAGATTTATTGTTTTAAACAGAAATTTTTCGATGAGTTATAATTACAAATATTTCAAAGAGTTAGTATAAGATGTGGAAGCGTTGTTCTTTTTTATAAATAAATAAATAATAAAAGCGGGAAGGGAAGATAATGTTGAAGAATGTTCTCCTGCAGTATAAAAAAGTAATATATTAAAATTCTTAGCGACTCCAAATAAAATATTGTTTTTTTCGTGTTTTTGTCAAAGCTTATTATCAATTCAAAGCTATTTAATTTTGTAAACATCACAAAACAAAAAACTGTCAAGTTCAAGTTCTCTTTTTTTTTTGGTTTCTCATTTTGCTTTCATCAGACACTGAAGTAACTTGAACACATGATTTAATAGTATAAATAAAGAAGATTGCCAAGTTGATACCACACACCACCCACAAAGCCAGTACATATTTATGTCGTGCGTGGTAAATACCTTGAGTACATTATTTTATTTATGTCGTGACAATGATTGCGAGTTGACCCTAAGTTTGGTCTATAGTAAACCAACAGAAATGAAAAATAATGTCGTTGGAAAAGTCATGTCTATTAGGTTCATAATTTGGGCAAACAACTTTATGTCAAGGGAGTTCGAGAGGTAAATTTCTATCAGAGCAAAGGTTTATACCATACATATATGGGAGATCTGCACGAAGTTACTCTTTTTTGGGCATTATCTTAATCCCTATAGAATGATGCTAATAATTTGGTTATTACTTCGAATTTTGTGTCATCAAACGGCCTTTTATTGATGTAAAATTAGGATTAATAAAGTGCTACCTATTGATTCTACATATCTTTTTCAGTTTCTCAGATCGCCTATGAGACTTGTGTCCAATAAAAAACATTTTTTACTTTCGAAACCTTTCAACGTCCCATCAATTGTTGTATTTTTGTTGGTGCTAACTAATTACAACTTTAATAAATCTACACATTTTAACAAAAGGATTTTTGTTTAATTTTTTTTTCCCTAAAAATATATTTTCAAAATATTGTTTTAAACATATCCGTGATAACAAAATTATAATAATGTTCAAGCCATTTAAATGTTATACTTGAATATTTAAAAAGCAAGACAATTTTCTCAACAACTGTCAGAAATGTAATTCGAAAAGTAATTGTTTGAAATTTAAAAACTGTTACAATAGTTTAATAATAAGACCTTTACTTGGCTCATTGCAATGGCAATGAGTTTTGCCCAACCAAAGATCTTTCTGTAAATTAAAACAAACAAATTCCGCTATAGCTATAAATTTTAGTTCTGTTTCTTTACTGTTTGGGAAAAAGTTCGGGAAAACGTTTGAGCTCGAGCATTTTGATGTTATTAGTGTAATTGTTTTAATTTGACCAGAAATGAAAAGTAAGGAAAGGCATTTGGGATGTTTCTGATTTGTTTCTGGGTAAACGTCACATTTGACAACAGAAATTATCAGTAGTTTGACATGCAAACAAATACAGTAGGTAAAATGTTCGGGTAGATTCCTGCTGGAGGGGAAATGAAATAATTTTTAAAAAAATCAAAAGCTCTAGCAATTTCGGGCCAGAAAAAAAGTAAAGAAACACATTTTTCCTAGATTTGAGATAGCACGTGATCCCGCGGGCAAGTTAAGAAACATACATATTAACAACAACCCAATTTTAATAAATAAAGCAATTTGATATTTTATTGCTTCGAAGTAAGACTCAAGACTGATATTATTAAGATTCAGTTTTTAAAGAAAAAAATATAATTTATGAAAATTTGAAGTTGCTATTTTGTTAATTGGCAATTATTTCGTGCGCTTAGTTTCGACAATTACCTAAGTTATGTACAGTAGGAAACAAATATTTGATTTTTGAACTGAACTGCGTAGGTACCTCTCGGCTAAAATGTTTTGCTTTATTTTAGCCTGACTAAATTTTTGAGAGGATTTTGTATGGAAACTAAAATTTACCTCAATCTGCGTAGGTACTAGGCGGCTTGAGTAAAAAAGTTTTTTTAAATTAAATCGAACAATGAATACATAGACTATAAGCTCCTCTTTTCAACAGAAAAAGGGACAAAATTTTAATGTTTGTAATGGATCTTTTTTTTTTTGAAGTTATTATACTAAAACTGAGATTCGTTTCAAATGTCAAATTAAATCTTGAGCTTCTGTGCGGTGTGAACGATTCAACGAGATTTGTTAGTCCGAGATTTTGGTTCGGTGTGTAAACCGCATTACTGCCCTTCCACAATCGGAGTACAGTAAGTTTAGATTTCTCTCATCACTGAAAACCACACTTTTTCACACTAAGTCCAGTCATAATAAACATAAAAAAAAACAGCCGAATTAGGAAAAAAAATATCCGGAGAGCTGAATTTTGGTATTTAGCCTCCCCGTCTCCATGGTGTTCTTAAGAAACTATAAAAAGTACCCATCGATTTGAGCAGCGCTTACGGGGGGTTAAAGGCCCCCCAAAATGGTTTTTTCAGGAATATCTCCCAAATGGTAAGTTGTGCAGAAAAAATGTTAAATACTAAATTGTATAGCTTAGACAATTTTTCACAAAAGACATTTCGATATTTCTTCCCTTAAAAATAACCGTTTTTAAAATAAACCATTCGGAAGAGTTAAGGGTATTACTTTTCTATACAGTGGGCGGCTTAATTAAAAAATTGTGACATTATGCGCCTTTCAGTATTAAATGTTGATTTGCTAGGACGTTCACAAAAATGATCTGCTTCTACTGATTTATTCCTTCTAAAACTTTTTGATGATGTCCCAGACTGTATTTATATTTAGGAACTTGAAGTATTTCAGCGATTAAATTTTCTTTTGCACCGGCTTCATACTACTTTTCTATAAATTTGTAATGAATTGATTTGCTGTAATGTGTTTTTAACTTAAAATAGCTTTTAAATCAATACTTTAACAAGTTCAATTAGTCATAAGTCATCAAAAAAAAATTTAAAAGAAACCTTGATCATGAAGTATCGTGTTTTAGCCATTTTTCTAGACAATATATGTACATATTTTAATTTATACATCTCACAACTTTTAAAAAGACATGTGTAGACCTAAGGGCCAAAGCATTTATTTCTACATCGCATGCTCTCTCACTACAAACCTTGGCAGTCTATAAATTTTAGGTAAAGACAAGAAAACTTCAAAAATTGTAAACAAAGGGATTTTAAAATTATATAATTTCTTACACCCAACTTTGATTGGTGTGTTTGCCTTATGTAATTTATAAGTTTGATATATGTATTGTATATTGTTGAGATATTATGATGCCCCTTCCCCCTAAATGGGATTTAAACTCAAAGATTTTGTTTACTCAAGCAAAGTATTATGGACATCAGTTAGTTGTTTAAAAAAAAATATTAAAAATAAAAATACTAGGCTTAGGTTCTCCGTCTTAAAACAAGGCTATAGGTGCTAGACTTTTTCAGCAATTTTTTTATTTTAGAAAAAACCACACCTGCCAGTTTAAAATATTCGTATAAACCTTCACCTTCCTAACTATTATTTTAATATTTTTTATTTATTTGATATCAAACATAAAAACTGACCGTCATCATTCAGAATTTCTCATTGGAAATAATGGAAAACAGTATTATTTACTATTTAAATGAGAGACTTTTCAACACGACCTTCACACGTTCAATAAATATTATATAAGAAAAAAACATTGATTAAAATGACGGAATCTAACAGGTGCATCAACAGAAAAAAAATATTTAATTGATTTAAAATCTTACTCCGCAGCGCACTTCTAATGTTTTTGTTTTTTAAATGAAAAATCTTTACGTAGATATATGTAAATGAATTTAAAATTCTTAGACTTTTCATTAAGAAATTAGTTGTTGTGTTCTCATCATTATCACGTCAAAATGTATTTACATAAGTAAATTTACGCATCCGTTTTTTATTTTTAAACATATTAAAATTTTAATATTACAAAAAATAGTTAATTATAGCTCCTTTGTTACCTCAGAGTTTAGAGGAATATTGTAAGCTTATAATACACATGATTACTGACAGAGGTAGTATTGCTATCTTTATTTTGCAATTAATTTTGTGTATTTGTACATTGTCGTACAGAAAAAAAAATCAATTGATAGATAACTTGTTAGAAGGCTAAACAATGAATAAAGCTCAACAGTTGTTGTTCCCAAAGTGGGCATCACACAGATGGGGGGAATTCATGTTATCCATAACTAATTGCAAGACAATGGGTTTTTTTTATTTTTGTTTCATTGCGAAATTAAAGACAGATTTACGTTTATTTAAAAGTTGACTAAGAGATGTTATTGGCATGTATTTTTTTATGAATTAATACTTTTCGTTATTTCGTTTATTAAATATGGTTGGCAATAAACAAAAGTGATCCACGTAAAAAAAGCGACATGTACCTACCTATCACTTTTTGGGCATAGAATGTCAGTGAGTGTTAATATTATAGAAGTTCTATTTTATTGCCATTTCTGTATGGGTTAAAAATATTAATTAATTATTATAAAACAGATGTTATCTAAGTTCCTTAATTGCTTCTTGGATCACTTCTCTGTTGATTTTAATCAAGTTCAGGAATAATCAAATTCAACTTTTATCACTAAGATCACTTTTAAATTATTTAAGAAAAAGATGTAATTTGTAATTTGAAGTTCAAGCCGCATAATAGGCTTTTATAAATTAAAACAAATTTTGGCTAACGAGTCATTTGGGTCAGTTGTCTTTATTATTAGCAAAATACAGGTGGGTGTGAATATTTACTCAGTTCAGGTTTGTTAAATGTCAGACAAAAATTTAGATTCCCTGGCTCAAATTTGACGGAGCATAAATCTTAGAAACGCAAAAAGACTGTTTTTTAAAAAAATGAAAAAAGTAGAATAAGTTTCAGTTCCAGTTTGGAATACAGAGTTTTGAAATACAAAGTTATGGTTTTACTGTATTTTGAAAAACAGAATTTTGGATTTTCAGAATTTTGGAATACAGAATGTCGGAAACCAAATTTTGAATCTTACAGAATTATGACCCAAACCCTGTATTAATCTTCTGTTTCGATTGACCCCCTTTCGTCAAAGAAAGATGCAAATACTAGAAATTCTTATGAGAAATATCAAAAATTTTCGAAAAAAATTTGATCTTGTGAATTAAAAAAAAATTAAAGCTTAAATTTAGATTTTTAAGTAAAAGCTCGGTTTTGCGTAAATAAACATAAGCTTTAACTTGTAAGTAAAAGATGTCTTCTTAGTCAACGCTAGATAATTATAGCTTAAGCTTGTTTTTCTAACTTAATGTAGTTTGTGAGATAAAAAATAATTCAAACTATTGAAGGTTATAGTAAAAGCTACAAAAATAACAGTATTCTTTGAGCAGGTGTTTTTATTTTTAGAATTCTATTTTATTTATAGTGCTAATATGGCCGATTTAATACGCTAAGGACTGGCAAACAGACCCACTATTTCATTATATGACTTCTGACTGCACCTACTTCTTTCTTATGTTTTTCTACAAGTCTTTCAGAAGTTTCTATAATTATTATATTAAACGCTTTACAAGCTAAATGTTATTCAAACCAAAAAATAACACCAGCGGAGAACTTTAAAATTGGCAACGCTGTTTTCTGTGATAGCCGATTTGACAGTTCTCGGTTATTTGGTTTCATCATCAAAAGACTCATGCCGCCCCGCCAGAGCAACGTTTGCAAATTGTTCAAATTTATTTTGTTTACGTGCATTGCTCATAAACAACATGAACATAAACAACATTACCACATTTCGAGCGATGATAATGCACAAGTCATTTTGGAAACACATCCAGAAAAAGTCACCGTTTAGTACAATTTTGATCATAACGTTACAGGCAGTTAATGGGGAGTGATGCAGAGACATAGTACGTACTAACTTTTTCGTGCCTCAATTGGAAAGAACTAAAGTTGCAGACATCTGGTTTCAGCTGGAGCTCGACGCCACATGTCACACAGCACATGATACAATTAATTTACTGCAAAAAAAAAAAACATTTAACGAACGACTAATTTCACGAAATGAACCTGTTAATTGTACACCCTCGTTGATGCGATTTGACACCATTATAGATCCCTGGTGAGGGAGTACGTAAGGCCACATGTCTGCGCCAATAAAACAGAAACGATTGAGCACTTGAAAGCCATTATTCGACAAGTTATTTCCGATATATGGACTGTCTGTCAGCCGCATCGAGCACATCATATTTAAAATCATATTCAAACATTAATGCTATACAATTATCTGTTAAATAAAGCCGATTTCCCGGATATTATTTCAACTAAAAGTTACCTGCGTCTAAAAAAACCTACCTTTGTAATTGAATTTGACATACACACATATAAGTATAAGGAAACTTTTAATCCTATAGCAGTTACAATCTCGTCTGTTTGCTAACGTAAAATTTCTTACGAATTTGCACAAATTTTTCTAATTTGCTGTCAAAACCCAGTTTTGAGAAATTTTTTTAAATTTTAAGTTACCAAACAGGTATTTTATTATATTCAAAAATTTTTTATTATATATTAAAGAAGCTTATTAATATAGGTAGGTCAGTAATATTGTATACCAATATTTATTTTCAAACAAAAAAATATTTTTCTATACAAAAGTCTCTGTGGAAATCATTGTTTCTAAAATAACACGGAGATTTCACGATCGCTCTCTTAAGACTTTGGACCACTGTATATGATAAGATAGGTATTACGAACGGAACTGCTAAAAAAAAATTAAAAAAATAAAAAACATACATGCATACATACTTAAGGAAACGTGACATAACACGATTATGAGAGTCTAGAATTATAGAAACATACAAATATTGTTTCATGCTGTACGGGAGCTAATTTTTGTCAGTCGTAGAAAGTTACGCAAACGGTTATCGTTAAATGTAAACGCATTTTAATGACGACGCAGTATTTTACACTATTGGGGTCCTTTTTGTTTAGGTTTTGACAATTTGTACAAATGATCAAACAAAAAATTTTGCTTAGATTGTTTGCTCGGTGTGTATATAGAAAAACCACGTTTTCACAGACACACTTTTCCACCCACGCTAACCTGTCTGTGTGTGGGGCCACTTGGAGCTTTGAGGTTGAGGTCCGCATTGTCGTTGATCGTAATGAAAAATCAACGCGGAATTCGTGAGGTGTTGAAATATTTATAGTAAAAGTTTCTCTCAAAAAAAAAAAAATGTTTTTGAGCGATTCTTAAATAAAAGATGCAATTTGCAAAGTATATACATAAATATACATATATCATTAGTGTTTATGTGTAGAAGGTAGCGCGAAAGTTGTCACCGATTATAAATGGCAGCAAATGTCAATTCTACTTTGACATTCAGGCGTTCTTTACTAAAGATAATAAAATAATAAATATAAAAGGGAAACACTTGAAGTTGTTTTAATTCATTTTTGAAACAAATTTTATGTTTTAATTATTAAGGACAGATCTTCTTGTTCTTTGAATGTCAACAACTTAATTTACGCTCTCGATTGTTTTAAAAAAAAAAAATTGTCGGTTGATTATGACGACCATAATTATCGCGTATGCGCAAAAGTGGCTACGTTTGAATTATCACTTTTGTAATAAGTTTTAATAATTTTAACGCGTTGTACGATCCACTGTCGTAAATGGCAAACATTCAACTAATATTATTATACTTCAAATGACATCTGAGCTTGACAGGTGTCAGATGCCAGCGCTACCAATTTAAAACCACGAACTGAATGACCCTTTATTTAAAAGCAAACAAATCAATCTAATCTTTAAAAGTTATAGTTGAATAACCAGAAATGAGGAAAAAAAAAAAAAAAAAAAAAAAAAACATTTCATTAAACCAATTTTTTTGGCAAAAAATATTAATGCAGTTTTTTTTTCAAATAACTGTGGTAAGAAATTGAATCAAAATCGTTAGAGATGTTTTCAAGAAAATGTGGAAAAAAAACCTAAATCATTGTATGGCAACTACCCGATTGATAAGCTAAAACAAAAATTTGACTTCAAGAGAATTCCATAAAAATGCTCTGTACCAAATTCGAAACGAAACAGTTCACCCGTCTAGACTTTAAATTTAATTAAAGGTGAATAAATTATAGAATTAAGAAACTTTCAGTTTAATGAGAAAGAACCTGCCATTAAGGCATTTACTAAATTCATTAATCATTAATAGTAGATATGAATTCTGTCTTCAACTTCCTTTTTTTTTTGTTGTTGTTCTGGTTTCAATTTTAGGTAAAAAAAAAAAACAATCTTTATCCGAAAATGATTGAAAAGGCGAACACTTTCTCTCAGTTATTACCTTTGGCAAGGAGTTTTCGATTTTCAGAAATTTACATACATGTGTACATAATTTAACATCAAAGCAACAGACGAATAGAAACTCACTTATTGTATGTAACAAATCAAGTGATGAATTAGTTTAACAATTTTTCCGCCAGTCATGCAGCAACAATAAAAGGTAAGATTTTCGAAAATAAGTGCTTTTCGACGTGAGAGTTCGAGTTAGGCTGGCGCGCCAACATTAAATGTTTAGCATTAAGGTTTGATTGAATGATTGTTATAGGATTATGTGAAAGCACTCTCTAATACAATCATACTTTTTCTGTTGCTATTAACATTTTTGCATTTTTTTTTGCACATATCATGGGGAGGAGGTATTATAAACTTTATATATGTATGCTCAACTTCATCTGATGTGTGGGAGGTTATTTATTTAATTGATTAAATGTTTCCTTTTTTTCCTTTGAATTTTCTCTCACTCACCATGAATATATTTGTACGATTATAATATTGTAAACATTTTCCGTTTTGTTTACCTGCCACTCGTTTTTTTTTCGTCAGAAATCAAAATGCTATCATTCTCAACGCAAGACCTGGAGGTGATTTTTATATGGAGTATTAATACAAAAAAAAAATTATGATAAA
The DNA here is from genome assembly GCA_951394125.1 of Epistrophe eligans. Taxonomy (NCBI): domain Eukaryota; kingdom Metazoa; phylum Arthropoda; class Insecta; order Diptera; family Syrphidae; genus Epistrophe; species Epistrophe eligans. The sequence goes on along the minus strand of OX596030.1, from coordinate 61,888,619 downwards.
AATAAGAATTTGAATTCGTTTAGCATTTTTTGTTTGTATGTAAAACATTTAATTAATATTATTCTACTTCTGTCCTGCTTAAAAAAAAAAAACTCGAAACTGGGTACTCATTGCATTTCAATGAGTGATTCAGCATTTATTGTTGTATCTATGATATTATTTGAGTACTGTTATCCTATAGCAAGAAATTTTTGTCGGTCATTTTCATGATTATAGAGTAGAGTGCTAAAATAACTGACCTCACCCCTCCAAGAATTGATGGACATATTTTTTTAAGTTCTTGTTTTAAAATGCTCACAAATTCATTTTAAACAAAGAACAAAATTATTGAGCGCTGCTAGAATTAATTTTTTTTCCAAATTACACAGTAAAAACATTGGCGCAAAATTTTAAACGATTTAGTAAAATGTTAAAGCCATTTTAGTAAGTTACTAAGTTAAAAAGAAGATTTAGCTAATTTTAAACGATTTTAGCAACTTACTATCTCTTAACATTTTACTAAAGTTAAAATCACAAAATGGCTACTTTAACTTTTAGTAACTTGCTAAATCCATATGAAATCTGTCATTTTCCTCGAAAAAAAATTGTTGGCAAAGAGTTAAATTGTGTTTTTTTTTAATGATTCGTGTGCTATTGCTTTTTAAAGTAAATAAAATAAAATGTTTTCGGAAGACATCAAGAGTTACTGAAGCTAATGGAGGTGCTGATTCCAAAAAGGTATCAACCATCCCTGCACGGTTTATGGTTGGTCAGGTACACTCCAAAATGTTTTAAATTTTTCTTCATGATGGCAAAAATTAAGAAAATTGAAAAAGGTTTTGGAGTGTATCTGGCCAACGATAAATCAAATTATTAGGTCCATTCCCTAGGTTTAGGTTTGTTTACTTTGTTTTTCTTTCACGAACTGTCATTATTTGGACGTGTTTAGATGCACCATTTTTAATAAAAGGGAGTTAGTATTTTACTAGTTAGTAAAACGAAAAAAAAGGGTTAAAATTTCCGAAGAGCTAGTAAATTACTAAATGTTTAGCAAATTGCTAACTAGTAATATGCTAAGCCCTTAATAATAGGTTGTTTAAAATTTTGCGCCATTATTTTTTTATATCGCGACCTTTAAATCAGTTCACGTAACATGAATTATTTGTTGGGGGTGTATTTTGTTTTTGATCGTATATTAATTTCTTTTTGAACATTGTCAAATTTACTTTTATATTTAGTATTTTTTAACAAACATCAGTAAATAGAAACTAGGATAAGAGAGTCCATTTATTTTAATTAAAATGTCGTGTTTAAATTAGGAAGCTTGATTTTGTTTCATATTTGTGAACAAGGAAAATTGATGACACTGGAGACACCATGCCATGAGACTCAATTTAGTAGACAGAAAAAAGTGCACTATTTGGTTTGGTAACGTCACAACAATTTTGTCTCTTTTTTATTACCCTACTTATCTATAGAGTTTCTATTGTTTCTGTGTATAAATAAAATTCTAGGTTTCCATTAAACTTAACATTATGATGCCTGAGAAGTTCAAAAAGTGGTTTACACTGTTTTTTGGATTAGCAGGCTGTCATAAATCGATAGAAATTGAACCACTGAATGGAATCATAATAGGGGATAGTGAAAGAAAAAAAATTGCATTAAATTTACGCCCAATGACACGCCCCATTCAAAAAAAAAAAATAATGTTATCCCTAAGTGCGATGCAATTGCCTTCTCTGAAGAATTTATAGGCAATTATCTTTTTATGAACTCGTCAATTTCGACTAGCCAACTTTTTGAGAGTTTATTTAAAAATATTCTGATTTTCGCAAGACTGACATTTGCGATTTAAACTTCGACAAGCAAAAAATCGTGCAAGCTTTTGTCGATTTCAATCGTAGGATCAATATTGCGCGACTTAAAACCACAAGTGCGTGCATAACAATTATTTGTTGCGATCGCGACAGAAAATCACAAGCCTATAACGATTTTGTTATATATCAATAAACAAAGCTTGTGAATATTTCACCACCAAGTTCGTGTGATCTAGTCGTGCATTTTTTTTTCAAAACCGTGTCAACAATTGATAACTTTAACGGATCAATATTTTGTGTAAAAAATATGGGGAAAATCGGTCCAGATATTACGTAGTACTTTTTTGTCGTACATTCAACGTCTGAAAAGCAATACTGGGTTGGAATCGCGTAAGATGACTTGTGATAAGTGAGATTCACAATCAACCAATTTAGTCTCTGTAAGATGAAATCTCATTTGAGCTATTTGAGCTTAAGAGTTATCAAATTTTTCTGAGTTCTTTTTTTTAACCATTAAACCAAAAAAGTACTATTCAAGAAAATGAAGAAAATATAAGAGTTTTATCGCAAAGATGTTATTTTCGTTCTAAAATTCGATAAGATGCAACAAAAATATAGATTAGGTCAAGGTTAAACAAAAATATCACAGGGTTGTGTTTCTCCCTTCAGATGGGCATTTTTTTCAAGCAAATAACTTAAAGTGAAAACAAAATGTATGTTATTAAAATCAAATTATTAAATTATACTAGAAGAACCGTGTTGTCGTTGCTTCGCATATTTCAGAATCTTTTATAAAGTTTAGACTTTGACATTAAGTGTGAAAAACAATAAGGGTATTCATGCAATGAGATAAGTTTACCAATTGTGTAAAAAGATAAGTTTACGCAAAAGTTTGCGTGAACGTCCTTTTTATTTATTTTGATAAATGCTGCGTAATTTGGAGTGAAGATCAGCCAGAAGCATTGCAACAGCTACCAATGCATCCCGAAAAAGCCACTGTTTGGTGCGGTTTATGGGCCGGCGGCATTATTGGGCCATATTTCTTCAAAGATGATGCGAATCGCAGCGTTACTGTCAATGGTGAACGCTACCGAGCGATGATAACAAACTTTTTTTTGCCCGAAATGGAAGTTCTTGACTTGCATGATATGTGGTTTCAACAAGACGGTGCCACATGCCACACAGCACGCGAAACAATGGCGCAATTGCGAGGCGAGTTTGGTGAACAGTTAATTTCACGTTTCGGGCCGGTCAATTGGCCGCCTAGATCGTGCGATTTGACACCATTAGATTATTTTTTGTGGGGGTATGTCAAGGCTAATGTCTATAGGGACAAGCCCGCTTCGATTGACGCACTGGAAGCCAACATCCATGCATTCATTCGTGAGATACCGGCCGATATGTGTGAAAGAGTATGCCAAAATTGGACTCAGCGGATGGGCTACCTGAGACGCAGCCGCGGTCAACATTTGCATGAAATTATCTTTAAACATTAAATTGCAAGGTTCAAACTATCGATTCAAATAAATATTTCATTCATTTTTTCGAATTTTTTGTGTTTTTTTTTTTTTAAAAGTTCTAAACCTCTTAAAAAATCACCCATTATAAGTTTATTCAAATAAATTTGTATAAGTTTCGGCAACAAAATCCTTAGATAATTTTATCCAATTTGCGTAAACCATTTCCCATACAAAATTTGACAGTTCATTTACCAAAAGATAAATTTATCCAAAAGATAAACTTATCTAGTGTTTTACGACGTTCCATGAATCCCCCTAATATCATTCAAATGGCCGCCTTGGGAAGATTCGCAGCATGCTATTCTTTTGAGGTAATTTTTAACCACTTTTTCGTACATTTCGATCATGAGCAACACTTGCAGCAGCAATATTTTCGACTGAGCGTGCATTACGATGACCACAGGCCTTACGACATCAGTAGCGCTTCCACTCTCTTAAAATTTCTTCACAATTTTACCGATTGCTTGTGTAGTCGGTCGATTATGACGACCATAATCATCACGTAAAGCGCGAAAAGTGGCTACGGTTGAATCACTACTTTTGTAGTAAGTTTTAATAATTTTAACGCGTTGTTAGATTGTTAATCGATCCATTATATTAGTATTAAAAAAAATGGCTAATATTATGACACTTTAAATGACAGCTGAGTTTAACAGGTGTCAAATGCCAGCGCTATCAACGAAATGAATAACCCTTTATTTAAAAATTTAATGTACCATACCAATGAGCACTTATTTTTGATCACGCTCAAACGAGTCCTCGATTTATTAAAGCTCATGACATTAGAACTATTACAAAATATTTTAGTTTATACATATGTATAATTTGTATTATTATTTCATTTATTTAAGAAAAAAGGAAACTAATTATATGCTCTTTTAAAATTTATAAATAAGTGAGCTATTCTTTATTCTACGTTTGATCACACGAGCATTTGATTTGGAAAAAAACGGACACCCAATTATTCAAAATTAACACACAAAAAAAACAGTTTCTTTACTTCTAAACTAGACTAACTTAACTTAACTTTAATAAAACGTCCATAACAGCTGTGTTAATCCATCAACTTACCAATAAACGAAAAAATTAAAAATAAATATTACAACTCTTTTGTATTAATTCTGCTGAGACAATTCACACATTAAAGAAAATCTCATAAATAAATCATAAGCAGTTAGTTGAAGATTATAATTTGTTGCGGTTATCTAACACTTAACAATGAGAAAATCATATTTACTGCTGACAAACAAATATTAATCTCTTGTCCACCCACCCGATTTTTTTTTTCTTCTCGAAGAGAAAACATAAAGATCGAAGAGCAAGCAGCTACTGCTGTTTTCAGTTCACGTGATAATCAAAAAAAAAAGAAGAAAAACAAGAGCATATATGCTTACGCTTACGCAGATTTCCCAATATTCTTTTCTTTTTTTTTTTTGTGTCTACAATGTTTGCAGAAAAATGTGAAAATCACAAAGAATATCGACGCACAACTCAAAATAGTGGAGTGTTTACATTGAAAACTAGGCCAAAGTATTAATTTTTCTCATTCCCACGAGCTGTTTCGTCATTATTAATTTTTAAATTCCACAGTTGAAGCTGTTTTTATTAAATACATATTGAAGGCTTTTGTGAGTGAAGTCTTTAAAAATCATTCATTGAATTCATTTAAAAGATTGCATTCATTGACTTCGATTTAAAATTATGCAATAACCATTCATTTGACATTAACAAAATTGTAATAATTTTTTCGTCACTCATTTTGCAGCTATCAGTTGAATGCAATCTTTTTGAAATCCATGGATTATAAAAAATAAAAATTTCTGTTTCTTACGAAGTGAAAATTTAATTTCACTTATTTTACTCGATTAAATTCAAAGAGTGAGAATGACCAGTTTTTTTTTTACAGAAATCGTAAAGACACTACTCTTTGACGTCAAATTCTGTCCCAAATTTGTTGGGGCGTGTTATCATCCACGCAGAATACTGTCAATGTCAACACAGTTAGGACACATTGACAGAATGTTCAGGGCGTTAAATATATCTCAAAGTTGACACAGCAGAATTTTTACTGGGTCAACGTAGCCTGCGTTGACCTTCATCTCAATTTAAACAAAAGTGTGAGTGCCGGGACTCACGGTTAAGATGTGTAAACATGAAATTAAATATTCAAGTGCTTGTTTTACGTCACTGAACGTGAAGAGTTCGAGCCGTCAACCAAATTTCAACCCAAACTCAACTCGACTTTTCGATTTAGTTTGAGCTACCAAGGAACGTATAGAACAGCACAACTTAATGTGCTACAGAAATGTCCACGTTTTTAGTTTACCCTACCGCCTGCATAGATGTTTACACATCAAAAAAATTCCTTCAATGGAACACAGTTTATGGGTTGGCAGATAGGCAACAAGTTATATTTTGGAATATATTTATATATACTTATGTATAGACACTGTTCACATTGGACTTTTTCCTCCAATTTTTTTTTTTGATGTATGTATGTATCTGTACTTTATCTCACTCCAACTTCATCGCGGTAGAGAGGTGGCCAAGAAAGTCATTTCTTTCTTGTCATAAAGTGGAAGTGAGACTAAGTACAGAGACGTCAAAAAAGTCGGAGGAGAAAGTCCAATATGCACATCGTCATAGAATAATATTCATACAAAATGTCACCCGAAAGCCCAAAAATCGCAAAAAATAAAATCATATTTATTTCAGATTTTTAAGAAGTTCTGACAATTTAGAGAAAGGAAACAAACAATATTTTTATAAGAATATTGAATATTTCGATCTAAATGTCATCCAAAACACCAAGAAAAATCTTTTTCCGGAGCAAATAAATTTATTTAAAAATATCAGATTGTCTAGATTTTTATCAACATCGTATAAAAATCCAGAGTTTGACAGTCTATACGAGTACTAGCCACGAAAAAGTCACATTGATTTTACATTTTAATGTCGTGTGATCGTCAACGCGAAAAATTATTGATTTTTGCTCTTGTCAAATCCTCATCAACGCTCAAAGCATTCGAATGTTGTCAAAGACTGTAACTTAACATGTCAACGCGTTAACACCAAAAGATAAAAAAATGTTTTGACAGAAATATCTAAAACGTCACTCGTATGATCGTCAAGGTTTTATACGTGGACATTTTATTTTTGATGAACTCAAAGTTATGACGGTAAAAAGACGACGAAATTGAGTTCTGCGTCCAAAAGTATGCAAAGAAACACTTTTGTCTTCTCGTGTCCAAAATTTACCCGACCGCGACTCATGAATATAAAACTAAAGGATATTTAATAATATTCTCAACGTTAAAAGCTGCTCAACACTCATAAGATTTCACACATAAACAACCATAACGTTATGGTATAACATTATTTTACTTTTTCATGTTTCTTGAAATTGACTTTTTGTCGACTTTTCAATTCAAATATTCCTATGTGGTGGGTGCTTTATGTAAACGGACCGGGGAAAACGACTCGATTGCATTGTGGTTATGGCTGCCTACCGCAGAACACCGAAAACAAACCGCACTATCTTTTTATTCCGCAGATTTCAGTGTTGACTGTTTATGTTTTATGTATACTATCTACAACCTGCCATATTATGAATCCGTACGTATACGACGACGACGACGACCCTTCGTCTCTGTGCTTTTTTTGGAACTCGTGCTTTATTCATCATTCATCTTGTCAAGGGAGATGTTATGCGAATGATATTATTAGTGAAATAATACTGTGAGTTCTTTTATAATGATTAATTCACACGACGACGATAGTCGTGTGCTATGCTACTGACGTTCGAATACTGAATTCCAGACAATGAGCAAAGAAATTGTTTTAAAATCCCTTGTGAATGCATCACAAAGTCAATTTTTACTTATTGATGTGAATTAAGAAACAAAAAATAGAAAATCCAAAAAGGAGGAGTTTTCTCATCATCACGTGCTAGTCTGGTTTATTTGTGTAAAATGTTATTTTAATTTGATGCAGGCAATTATACGTATACTTATGGTGTTCTTGCGTAGGTGGTTTAAATTACAATTTTATATACAACAACGAAATGATCAACGCGTGAGGATTGTCCTCAAAAAAAAAAAAAAAAAAAAAAAGATTTTTAAAAACGACCTCAATGAAAACTGAACACTAAATAAAATTATTAATTAATGGCTATATGGTGCTATGAAGAATGAATGACGAGTTACGTATTGCAAATTAAAGCTATTTGATGCCTTTTATCCCGCTTTGTTATAGTTACGGAAATTTTTTTTCTTCTTTGAAGTTGGTGGCAAGTATGAAATTTTAACAAAATTCAATAATTCAATAAGCCGGTAAGGGAATAATCGGCAATAAAACATGGTTAAAAAAAACATGAGCTATACGTTTTTGTTATTTTATAAGTTTTGATATTTCAACTTTATTGGGATAATTTTGAGCTTGGTTCTCATGAAATATTTATGTATATGCGATGTTATGATGCGCTACGATGCGATTCTATGGGATGCTATGCTATGCGATGCGATGCTATGCTATGTTATGCGATGCGATGTGATTCGATGCAATGCGATGCGATGCGATGTGATGCGGTGTAAAGCAATCCGATGCTATCTATTCGAGAAGCGATCCCATTTGTTTATGTGCGATAAAAGTGTTCTCATTGTTATTCTTATAAAACTGCGCACAGAGTTTCTCGTTGTTGTTTTAATTGGTTTTTATATTTTTTTACGGAAAAACGTACTTAACCAATTTTCTCGTAAATTTTTTCTTATGTATGTAAATAGCAACGTACGGGGAAACGATATTTAATTCTTCCGATTAATTTTTCAAATGAGTCATTAATTGGGTTCCCTAAAATAAAGCCAGAATTATATTAAGCAAAAACGCCAGAAATATTGTTTGCTTAAAATTGACAAAAAAAAACTTTTGAAAAGTAAGCCAGAAAAATTGAAAATTGTGCCAGAAAGACATGGAAAAAAAGGGAGCGAGTCAGGATTCTGGATAGGTATCAAAATTTGATATGACCAAAATTCTGTTTGTTTTTGTATAATGAAAATACTGTATGACCAAAATTCTGTAATTCAGAATGTTGTATGTACATATTTCAAACATTCCGCATATCCAAATACCTATACATCCAAAAGCTGTAAGTGCAAAATTCTGTTTTCCAAGAAAATGCGGTTTTCTATATATTTTTGCTTTGTTTATAAATTTTTTTATTGGTAAAGAAATTATAGAGAACAAACAAATTAAACAACAAAACATAAAACTAAACATTTTGCTTCAAAAGACTATAGAAACAGTCAATATTTTGAATAATAAATCTAAGCTAAAAAATCTGATTCAAATTTTAAGAATCAGGGTACTTAAAATAAAATAAAATTATGAAAAAAACAGAATTTGATTAAATTAAATTTTAAAATACTGAATTTTGTATTTATAATCAGTCCTTTGAATTACAGTAGAATTTTGTTCCTACAGCATTTTGATCCCAACCCCAAAAAAAAAGTCCAAAATGTTAAACGTGAATTACGCCAGAACATATTCTGGCATAATTTTTAAATGGTTCGGTCATTAGAAAATATTATTTTTGTTTTAAGCTTAAATCTCATACAACCTCTCTATGTTAACGTGTCCGATCTGTTTTCGTGGACCATTGCACAGGTTCCATAACGTTCTGGATAAAGAAAGTAAAAAAAATATAATTTGTTTCTGGCATTTCTAGAAATGGAAAAAGACACAAGAAATCTTTTTAGAAAAAAATACCAGAAATTCTGGAAATCAAGACTGTTTAAAAGTTTTGTATTGTGATCATTTAATGCTATTTTTTCTAAAAATGTTCTTAACTCTACAGAGTTTTTTTTTAATTAATTTATTTTTTTTTAGAAAATGTTTTAAAGAGCTTAATTTCCTCTTCAAAAATCATAACGGCATCTCATAACACCAATATTTACTTTGAAAATTTCTTTTTGGAAATTTTTCTTTTAGCTTCGAGAAATCTCAATTAAAATTTTAAGAAAACTATTTTACGTAAATTTTATGTAATAATTTTAAGACAAAACTCGTTCCGGCATCAGTTATCAGATATTTCCTAGTGAAGAGAAAAAAAAATTGTGTAGTCTGGTTTCTGGCAAAAAATGTGTTGACGAGTGATAATTTCTTATCTAATAACTCAAAATTTATTTAAAACCAAATTATAACACCTCTTTTATTCAAAAAAAAATCTAAGCATTTTGACCGTGTTAAAATATTTTCATTGCCATGGGTTTGATTTTTTTTTTTTGACAAATGACAATTGCATTGACATTTAAATTAATATAATTAATGATCTATGATGACAGATTAGCATAAATATTAAAAAAGCAAAGAAAAAAAAATCATCTCTAATGACTGCAGACACAAATTAACGATCAAATAATGATCCATAAAATTCATCAATTAAAATTAAAATTTATTGATTTTCATTTCTTGTATGAAAGTGTCAAAAATTTAATTTGCCTGCGTTTAGCGTTATCTCTACACATCACAGTACATCCGCATATATACATATACATATGTAATTATAAAAAGAAAAAGATCTTTTAATCAAATGGTTTTCTTTTTCATATCTCGAAAAAAAATCTCAAATAAATGCTAATATATTGTTTGCTGACGTTTGCAATTTACCGAACAAATGAAGTCGAACGCAAAACAGTAATTTGGCAGATTGCCATTTCGACTGGCTGCCACATTAGCTTGTCTGTATCTGTTTTTTTTTTGTCCCTACCTCCGCCGGTTTCAGAATGAATGGAAAAAGTACGTCTCACGCGGTGACTCCTTGTATATATGTTTATTAAAAAATAAAATATAAAAAAAAAATAAATCAAAGACATCGCTTCTCGCACTGATTGTCTGTGGCCGTGCACGGACCTAAGGGCTCTCATTTAAAACACAAAAATAAATGATAATGAGACCGTTTTTGAATATTGGAATTTAAAAATAGGTATAGAGATGTTTTTCCCTTGCCAATTTAATTATTAATTTTGTATATGCGTGTCTAACCTTCTTTAATGATATCTAATTAAAACAAAATTGTAAATTAGTGGATTTGTTTAAAAAAATAAGGTTTTTCGTTGTTTAAGCATAGGTCTAGAGTTCCCATGCAAAAAATAAGATGCTATGCAAAAATTCATTAATTCATCGAAATTTGATATGCATGTACAAGACACCAATATTTAATAATATTTGTTTGAATAGTCTAATTTGCACCGAAAACAATTAACTGGTAATAGCTTTGCCATGCCAAAAAACATAATATTGTGAATAGAAAGGTTTTTTGCATGCAAAAAAAATGAATTTTCATTTCTAAGTCCTTTAATTTATTTCATCATGGTAAATCAAACATAAAAGAATAAATGAATTCTATTTTTTTTTATGCACGTGAAATGTAAACCAGAATGTACCGACAATTTTTATTTGCTCTAAAGGGCAACAACAGTACAATGATGGAAAAGTCTGAAAAAGTAGGTTTTTTGTGATTCCTTAGACAGGAAATGGGAATTTATGTTTAGCTCATCTAAAACTGGTAGCTGCCATACAACGATTCCGGTCTTTTAAAATTTTCTCGAAAACGGCTTTAACGATTTTGATTAAACTTCGTTCGACCAAAGCGATTGTAAGTAAAATATATTTCAGGTTTTTCCTTAATAAATCGCATTACGCATTTTTTTTTGTTGAGAAAATTGACTTATTTTGTAGTTATTTACGATTAACTTTTCAATAATTTGATTTATTTTGTTATTATTTTGTAATTTGCTTCTAAGTACATAGTTCAAACATTATTGCATCTATTTTTTTAAACAAACCATTAGACAAAACGTCTATTTTTAGTACTTTTGACTTTTTTTAATATTTAATTTAAATTCGAAAATATATAGGTACAGCAATAATCAAAGTTCTGAGAAGCGTTTTCGAAAAAAAATAAACGTAATAAAAATAACTCTTTTCGAAAAACAAAAATAGTTAATACAAAATTCACCTTTATTTTTTTAATAATTTTAAGTTAACCAATCTATCAAGTGTTATAGTGAACTTCGTAATTTGCATATTCTTCATATTTAATGTCGGCAGAATTCAGCCTACCTATATGAGTACCTATTTGAAAGCTTATTATTCGTCGGTTCATTTTTTATTTAAGTGTATAAAATATCTCGAGTTTTTCCAATAGTGGTGAATGGCAAATATGAATCCAATATTTACTTCCAAGTACGTAAACCCCTTTAAAAAAAAAAGAAAAAAGGCTCCACCATACGTTTCATAAATACAAAAATATATCTCGTGAGACTGACAAATGCACACGTTCTATTTCTTAATGGAACTGGAACTATACATTTGACATTCTATGCTATATGTACTTGTACCTATACTGCCATGGTGATGAAAGGCGAAAAGAATTCTTTCAATTTCTTTTTTTTTTTAATTTTTTTTCCTGCATTGCCCTATATTTTATGCTTTATCCTTGGGGTGAAATAGATTGCGTGTTAGTTTACTTATCGAAATGTGTGAGGGCGTAAAATAAACGTCCAAGTTTCCAAATATGCTAAATTTCGTGATGTAGAAATATATACATAGGTATGTATTGTATATGAACAGTAAATTCCAGGCTTTTAAGTTAATGGCAGTTACTGGGTGCGGGAGTCAAATGACCAATATAGGTGGATATTTATTTCTTGCCTTCCTGATTGCCTGCCTGCCTGACGGACTGACCTGATTTTGATTTCCTGGCATATCATTAAGACTTGAAAAAGAAACAAACCGTTCGTTCGGAGGGAAAATCTAATATTAAGTTATAGTTTGTATCCGTATATATCTTGACTTATTGCACAGAGCAATGAGTTTCATTATAATTAAAATAAGTAATTGAAAAAAAGAAATGATGGAATACACCTAACTCTTTGGGTTGTGTATTAATGAGGCTTTATTGGTATAGAAAAACACCCGAGTGCATTCTTATTTCTCAAGTATCCGCACTCTATTGACATTTAACTATGTACCTACTCTTGTTCATATACAAATATACATACGTATACTAAGAGAGGAGCACTTGGGTAAGCTGGGAAACTCTGAATCTATCTATTTGTTGTTTTTGCTCTTTGCAATATGCAATAATTAGTATATTATGTCTGTGCTTATTTAATTTTTGTTGTTGTTGAAATAATTAACTATGCCACAGTTGTGTTTATGCTTAAACTAATAAATACTCGCCCTCAAGACTATAGCTTAAAAAATGCGTAGCTTGTAAGGAAAATAAATTTTATTGCTTGTTGTGTAGACGTAGTACCGTTACCGGGGATGTCAGAAGATGATGTTTTACCTATTTCGCGTTGAAATTAGATGAACAAATGATTTAAATTTGAATACGGTGTGCGGGAGGATTTTTTAATTGTTGGTTAGGTTTTAGAAAACGCTAGGTAAATACCAAAAACTTCTGTGTCATCAATAGATGCAACTCAGTAAACCACATATTTTTGATAATTGTCTTAATAGACATTTTTATTGTGACTTCAAGTTGTATGTATTTTTTTTTTTCATACGAGAAACTGGAAAAACATTTTCTACAAAACACTGGCTTTATTTTTCACTTGTGGTCGATAATAACGATCTAAGACTCATGGTAAAAGTAATTAGGAACAGTACACTCGTGGAAAATATCAGGTAAAATTAACCAATTGTTATCAACACTGTTTATCACATTAAATATTTAGAAGAATATCAGCTGATTTTAACGTCATGACGCGTCATGTTGAATCAGCACTAGCGCACCTTGTATGCTTAGCACTATATAAATACAAGAACATCCTTCTAAATCAAAACTCAAATTAACTTCCAATACTATTAATTTCACGTCAAGAAGTCAAGATTTAATAAAATCCACTATCCGTGATGAATTAACATGTGGCAAAGTGTAATTTAGCAATGCTCACCTGTGAAATTTACCTGATGCTTTGTCAAACACAACCAGTGACTCGGTTACTCTTGCATGAGAATCATAATGCAAATAAGCATGGCATACTTTATTTCTATATTTTTGACATCGAGTTAATAAAACAATTAAATTGAAATAATGACAATTAATTCAATCATTGTTGCTTGAAATCTAAATTGATTTATATCCTTTACTGATATACTCTATATTTTTAATTGCATCCAGTTGACCAAAATTTGTTTCCAAATCTCCAATCTTCATTTCATCATTGTTTTTACAATTTTAAAAATAATTCTATGACAATCAGCAGTTCATAAAGTAAAATTGAAGTTTATAAGGTGCATGATTACAATAACACGAACTATTTAAAAATTAAAACTGCTGTCATGTCAAAATTTTGAAGTTACAAGAATTAAATTTTGAAATAATTATTATTACAATAATGAACTACAATTTTTTTCAAAATAGTGCCTGGTTAATTTAAAAAGGAAAATATTGTTATTGACGTTGTGTTAGTTTCTGAATTTTCTGCAACGTTATATGGGAAAGTGCACCTTGTAAATGTAACAAGTCACTTGTTAAATTTTACTAAACTTGTTAATAATACTAATAGTATAAATAGTTTTTTCGGCATTATTTCAAAGTAATCGTAATTTCTCGTTTTGTAGATATTTTTTTCTTGGTCATATTGTGTAAATGTAAAATTATTGAGATGAATTATTTAAAATATTAAAAATAAAATCAACATTTATTTTTTAAGTTAACTGCTTGTCCCCGATTCCTATTATCCTATATCACACATACATATACATATATTTACCTTAAAGGAAATGCTCTCCACTGTCCTAACATTGTATCGGTTTTGAATTGAATAGCTGTTACTATAAGTATGGAATAATTACCATTCTCCAACAGCTTTAGAATCAAAGGAATTTACCCCAACTCCGATATCTCTAAGAGAATATTTTTTTCCCTCACCCTAGAGCACCGTCAATTTTTTTTAATTCGTAACTTTTTTTAAATCATTACTTTAATTCCCATGAAATGGTTTTTCTTTATTTATTTAAAAACATTTGGCCATGACATTAAGTTCAAACTAATCGATTTGGAATATCACACCAAGATTTTTTTACTTTCGGCCTAACATATACATAGATATAGAGCACGTTTTGGATGTAAAAAAAATTCTGCGGTTTCTGTCTCTGTGTATATAGTCTAGTCCATGGATCCTTTTTTTTTTTGACTTTCTAGTTAACTACTTGCAAATCTCACGGATGGGATGCAGATTCATAGGTTCAGGTAATCGTAAATATGACATAGGTTAGTCTTACCCAACCGCTGGTTTCGGTAATCGGGGTAATTTTCCTTCATCAAAATATTATGTTTAAACACAAATAAATTAATGATATTTTATCATTTATTTGTCTAATTTTTATTAATAATTTGGGCTTGATGATCAGTGAAGATTTGCATCATCTTCACCGGTTATTTTCCGGCTTCTTCAGAGGTGAAGTTTATTTAGCTTTAAAACAAAATACAATTTGGTATAAATTTACATATTATGTAAAATAAATAAATTTACATATTATATAAAATTATACCAAATTGTATTTTGTTTTAAAGCTAAATAAACTTCACCTCTGAAGAAGCCGGAAAATAACCGGACAAACGTCGGGAAAAGCATAAATTAGTTTTTTTAATTAATTGCATCATCTTCACTGATCATCAAGCCCAAATTATTAATAAAAATTAGACAAATAAATTAATTTGCTACGAAAAACTACAAAGGAAATTAAATGTTAATTTTTTTATTTATTTAAAAATTATATAATGTCAATTCACCCTATATATGTATATATCTATAGCTAAATAATAAAAAAAATAAATATATGTTCATATATCTATATAAAAATATGTATATATGTCGCTTAATTTTAAAAAATATCTAACACAAAAAAGTTTTTACCCCATTGATCCCTATTAACAGCTACATTTGAAATAAAAAAGTGTGAATAATATCTAGGTATGTAAGTTAACCAATTGTTAGCTCTCTGACTAAACGTCACAACGATGAAACGTTTAAATCATGAAATACTTAAAAGCGATCGCCTAATGTTAACTGTATCAGTTTACCCTTGAGCTTTACTTGAGTTTGTTAAATATAGAGATTATTTGCTTTTTCCTCCATCTCATCCTTTTGTGTAAAATCACAACATCATACGGTACAGTACTCATACTCATAATACCTTGAGTGCATCCACATTTAACCAAAGAAACAAAACTGTGAGCACCTTGGCCCTGCCAGAGTGAGAGTCCTTAGTTATACGAAGCCAAGACAGTCGAACAACGAGACGGTAATGGTACCTAAGAAACACGGCCGTGGTTAAAATAGTACCTACGGCCACGGTTTAGAAACAAAAATCAAATTTTGCTTTGCCCAAAAGCGAGATGTACCTAGTATTGAAATTTAGACAAAAAACATGACTTCTACAGCTTGGCGCATAACCGGTCACGATAACATGCCTAACTGTATCTTAAAAATAGCAAATAATAATAATTGTCTGTCAAAAAGTTGTTTCGGTCTTTAAATAAACAAGACCCTATACACAGAAGCTAAATATCTAAGTATACGAAAAAAATAACTGTTTAAAAAGTTAAAGTTGCAATGGAAACTATTTATAATTAAAAAACAAAAAGCAACCAACCTAAAAAGTTTCTTTACAAACTAATTGAAAAAAGAGAATTATATGAAAAATAATATCTTTGTATAAAAAAAAAATAAAAAAAATGAAAAATGTAGGAGGCTTTTGCTGTTTTCCTTTTTCATGAATCACAAAAATTCCTTTAAAGTAAATTCAGCAATCGTAAATAGTTTTAAAATAAAATTCTACCTTGAAGTGTAGTGACATTTTACGACAGCATAGCACAGTTCTCCATGCACAAACCATACTGTTACTGCATCTTTGAAGTAGCTATACTGAGTTCATATTGTACAAACAACATCAAAGAAGTATTTGTTTTATTTCGCCTATACATATATTACGTAGGTACTTAAGTTTTGTGTTACTTTTTTTCCAAAAGGAAAAAAAAGGGATAAAGCAGTTTAGGTTATTTATGCATTCTAAATTGAAAGCCAGGTTTTCGTTGCATTAATTTGAATTTAATGTCAGCTTAAAATGCAGGAAAACATATCAAGCAGTTGTGCTTTGGTTAGGTTATTCGGCAACACCCAAACCCAAATCTCCTTGATATTATTATTATGACCAGAAAAAGCAATCCTTAAGAATATTGAAACATTGCCAAAAAATAAAAACAGGTAGGTATGCTTTGCTTCTTTTTTTTTACTAGGCCAATATGCATATGCTTACGTTCTGTGTTTTTTGTTTTTTATTTGTTGTGATTGAATTGGTTGTCCTTAGAGACTGGTAAGCAATGTTTGCATAATTTGATGTCAGCAATTGTACAAAAAAGATAACATGTCATAGAAAATGATGCCACTAAAATGTGTCCTTATGACTGGGTGATTTTAAAAATGTGATGTTGGCTTTGGGGAATTCTATCTATCTATCTATGTATATACATACCAATAAATAACTTTACAATGCTGACGTTGAATAAAAAATTTCAAGAAAAAAAAAACGTATCAGCTAAAATAAATAAATAAATAAATGTTGAACTCTTAAATGTAGGTATGATGATGTGTCTTTATTATTTTAGTGCTTACGAAATAATAAAAAAATATGTAAATTAAAATTTGAAGTGAAATTTCAATTAAAGTGGAACTTGTTTCTTTTTAATTTCAGATTATAACTCAATGTGACAAGGAAAAACTAAGATTACCAATTCCAGAAAAGAGAAAAGCGGATGAAAACGACCAAGTTAAAGACTTGAAAAAGGTACTGAGTTTATTGCTTATTTTCGAAAAGTATTTAAGTTCAAATTTTAACAAGAACGAGTGTAACTTAAAATTATTTATTTGCTAGTTGGTCTGCCCGGCTTCGCACGGAGTTTTTCTTTAATTTTAACATTTTAAAAAGTGAAAAAAAAAACCTTTTACAATGAATTTCTTGGCACGATCAAATAATTTGTATACACAAATGTAACGGTCTGAGAGCATAACGCCATTTGTTGATTGATCCCAGTTTCGTTAGGGACAAAATTAGTCCTATGCAAAAGGAATTTTCATCATATGCAATTTTAGGTTTCCACGCTCCTTTCTGTCTTTACCTGGTTCGATACGAATTGCATGAGAATCGGATGATATTAAGCCGAGTTATGCACGTACAAACAAAAACCTAGGGATGGAATCGGTTAAAGTGATACAAGTGATTGTCAAATCAACTATAGTCACATGTGATTGTTATTGAGTTTTCCGTCTGGGTAAGGTGATTCAACTCAATTCAATTCAATTGAATACTTTCATATGACATTTGTCAAAAACATGCTTGCCGTAGTGAACTTTTCAAGAATATTTGTTATAAGCTATTGAAATTATAGAACAAAAATGCCGTCTGCGATAAAATTCTTATAGTTTCTTCATATTCTGCGATGTGTTTTGTGTTCGCAGGAATGATTATCTTTGTTTATATGAATGGTTAAAATAAAAACTCAGAATAAATTGTACAATTTCTGTAGGCTGGTGGTAACTCTAGTCGTACTACGACAGAAACGTCAAATTTGTTGGAAAATGACAATCACATTTTTGATGTGATAGCTCTTTAGGTATCAAATGTGATATCATCTCGCACAGACGGATTTGATTGATTTTGACTATTAATTATCGCCCAGTTCACTGTTATATACTTTGAGTATTATCCACATGCGATTTATTATTTGAAAATCAGAGTGATTTTTAGTAAAAAACTGTCAAAATTTTAAGTTTAAATAATTTTAAACAGTCTAATGTAAATGCATTAGCGTATCATGCCTACTTTCAAGTACTTTACTAAAATGTTATTATTTTAAATATTTTTTAACTAGTATCATAATAAACTTATTTTCCTAATAAACTCCAGCTGAACACGATTAAAAAAGTGATAGATCGTGCAAACAAGTAAGCAAACATACCAGTTTCAGATTTTTATAATTGTCAAAGTGACATTTGGAGTTACTACTAAATAGTACTAAAAACTTTAAATATAGGCATTTGGTGATTTTAACTTTAATAAAAAGCTAAAAAGACAGCGAGATCATAGAATCATATTAAAAATGCTTTAACATCGTGGTAAATCGTCTTAAATTGAAGTTTATTCAAGTAGGTGTAATAACCAGTAATTAAGTTAAAATTACCTAAGAAATTTTTTCAACGACTATTGATAAAAAAAAACAAAAAAAAAAAAAGGCGAATGACACATATGTTATTAACAGTTTGAAATGAGAAAGTATTTTGGCAAAAGTTCACTCACTTAGGAAGAAAATGTATGTGTGCAGGCTAAATAATAATCTTTGGCGAAAGCAGAGCTCTTGTTAAACGTACTAGATTTTCGTTAAGATTTGTTTCTTAGCGTGAATTAGCAGTTGATTGTTAATAAGTAAATATTTGTGAATTAATTTTTGATCAATGTATTCAAATATATTAAATTGATTTCTGAATTAAAAGATAAGTAAGAATTTTTGTATTAATATGGTTGTAAAATTTTTGATTGCTAAAGGAAGTATTGGTTTGTGTAAAAAAAAAAATCGAGGTTGTAATGAAAAATAAAATTACTATAATGGAGAAATCCAAGCAAAGTCTGAATCATGCCCTCCGTCGTCGGTCTTTGCATCTGTGCGTCCACTGTAAATTGAGGTAGAGCCTTAACGGCTTAGCTGGATTTGATTCAAATTTGGTACAAAACATTTTTATGTGATTCCATATGAGATGAATTCAAATCTCTCTAACTAACGTCTTGATTAAAGTTCGTTCTTGTAATAACCAAATTCACTGTAGGAAAATTATTTCAAAGTCGAGTACTTCTGAATAGTTTCAACAATACCGCATTCAAAAATAATAAAAACTATATTTTTTAAACAAAAATACAATTTTATGAGTACTTTTTACTTTTTAACATTTTTCCTTCAAATATAGCTACATTAAAGTTGTTAACCACAAGAGCAAGTTCCTACGATCGAATTATGCATATTTTGTTATATTGCGCTAACCGAAATTATTACTCAATACAGCCTTTACACGGTCAATATTCAAGTAATTGCGCAATACTTTGATTATGAGTAATAATATTGTATGCGAAAGAAATCAAATTTTCAAAAAAAAATTCCATCTATTCTATATGCATTATATTTCATTATATTCGAGGCCAAAATGTTTTTCTATGCATAGGTATAAGCAACTCCGATAATAAGTTTATTTTAATTCACCCTGATATCTGCAATTACCTAATTAATTTGTTTTGCATGTGGGAATTTTATTTATTTAAATATTAAAGAAATTATAAAAAAATCTTTCATATACTTAATTAAGGTGAAAAACAATTTCTGCCTAGCGTGAGTGCCTAAAAATAGGTTTAAGAGTTAATATGCTGTCGAAATTTAAAATGTTCCGTCTTAATTTTCTCTAAAAACGATTATAAAACAATTGTACACTCAGGCGTATACGTACTTTTTTTGTTACTGACTGAATTTTTCAATTTTTCTCTTCAACTTTTTTTGTGAGAAAGTAAAATATACTGCGAATATGTCGCTAAAACCAGAAATTTGCTCCGCGAAATTAAAGACCCAAAAGTTAAAATCAAATAAGGTCCCTAAATTGGATAATGAAATTATGGTACATATAATAATGCGCCAATGAAATGAAAAATATTCACGAATTATGATTAAGAGCCCCATTTTAATCTTTATTAAAAAAAAGGCAGCAGGGAGCGAAGTACAGTGGTGCACTTGATATGGGATAGCGGTCAAAATTCCATAAATGCTGAACAACTTTACCGATTTTAATGAATTTTTCAGATATGGTATTAAAAGATTACCACACGAAATTTTAGCCTACTGACACGCGAAAACAAAATATTATTTTACCCTTCTTGCTATTTGAAGGAAAGTGGAAATTTTTTTTTGTATAAGACTACCGCTTTCCATTACTGTCCACTAATTCTAATTTTTTACTGCTGTAACGCCCTCCAAACATTTTTGCACGATTCGACCATTGTATTGCATTGTTCGCCATTCTATAAAAACGCAAAAACAAAAATGTTAACATTTTTTTTTTACCTCGTATTGACGTAACATTATAGCCAAGTTATTCTGCTTGTTTAATAGAATCAGGCCCGAGATGTTTATTAGTTTTTTTTTTTTAGATTTTACCTACTAGTCTGCTTAATTAAAAAAAAAAAAAAAAGAATTTACAAGAAATTTCAACACAGTCAAAAATTAAATTTTTTATTTTTAGGCAAAACTTGAAACAAAAGCACTAAAGGCTAAAAGACCAGGATTCACAGACGAACGCTACCATGAGACGTCATATTTTATTGAAAATGGTAATTGAAATTAATTTAACTCAAATGTATAATTTACATCTAATTTTCTTTCTTCAACACGACGACGACGACGACAATGACATCGACGATGACAACGTATGCTCTTTTTGTTACTTTGCATATTTTTTGTTTTACAGGTCTTCGAAAGGTGTATCCGTATTATTTTACGTTTACCACATTCACCAAAGGCAGATGGGTTGGCGAAAAAATACTTGATGTGTTTGCTAGAGAATTTAGAGCTCATCCCGCCGAAGAATATGAACGTTGTATCAATGCTGGTACCTTGACAGTTAACTATGATAAAGTGCCAATTGATTATAGATTAAAACATAATGACTTACTGGCAAATATTGTTCATAGGTAAGTTTGTTTTATTTTGTTATGTTTTACAGAAATGTTTGTTTTTAAAAGACTTTCTTTTTTTTACTTTAGTAGTATACAAATATGAAAAAAAAAATCAAAACTATGCATGTATTCCTGTAGTTGTTGATGTTTAATAATAAATAATTTAAAATACATATCAGGGTACGAATATACTCGCTCATGAGCTATTCATCAGTGCGCGATACCGAAACCATTTTCATTTTTGATCACGAATCCAAGAGTTATAAAGGCTTGAACAATGGACACTCTCATGATAACGAAACTGATCGCGTTAGATGAACGTTAGAATAGGGTGAGTCGATTCAGTGCTAGCGAGCAAGCGCGTTCACTTTCGTAACATAGAGGGTGACACTATCTACCACTATGAAAAAGCAATTTCAACTACTGTCGCTCTTTCCACTTGGAAAATGTTTGACATGCATCTGTCAGAAATATCCATTAGTTCATCAAGATTCGTAAAGTTAACTCGGGATCTAAAATGACTGAAACGGGAGTTAACTCAGGTTTAACACTGAAACTGGGATGATTTTGTATTAACAAATCTGGATCTTAGAAAGCAAACTCATTTTCGGATTTTCTAAAGAGATTCATGAACTCAATTTGAGGGTAGTTAATTTAAATAAGAAAAAAAAATATCCGTGCTATTTTAATGCAATATAAAAAAATAAAATTCTTATATTAAAAAAAAAAATAATAATTGAATTTTGGGGCGAAATACAACAACAAATAAGACGAAATAATTTTCCCTATTCGTGTATTGTCAAAAAACAAAAGATTCTGCCAGTTTTTAGTCAATTTGGTATAAAGTTCGCATCATTTGAAGTAAAAAATTTAAATGAAAAGAGCGTGGCATATTGAATTTTTTTGTGCCACAGTGACAAGATGAAATGTTCGTATCCAAAAGGCACTATCGTGATATCGATGCACCCGCCCGTGAGGTATCACCTGTGTCTCCAATTTTTATTTGACTCACGCACGTTAGTGTTCGATTTATGAAAGCTCAAACTGCTCAATGTGCGTCCTATATAAACGTATCATATGTTTAAGCTTAAAAATAGATTGTAATCATACAAATCTTAGTCCTAACTTTCACTTCAAACGTGTTTACAGTTGGTCAGTTTATATAGAAATGAATAAGAAAGCTATAATAATTCGCCTATCTTCAAGTTCATTGTCTTACTTTTTTGAAAACGACTTTTGTATAGAGTTTAGTTTTATGAACTTGATAATCAAGCATTATTTCATGAAAAGAGACAAAAAATTTAGTGTTATTGAGTCCAGTCACTTTAGCGACCTAGAGATAGAGTTTGAGCAAATTTGCTTATTTTTTATGGGTTATTGTCATAATGTCTCGTTAATGGCAGAATCAATTTTGTTTCAACTTTACTAAAAGTCTAGTTATATTATTTTATAAAATTTTACTACAGTTTCTTTTTTTTTTACATCAAATGCATTTTTAATATTTTTTACTAAATAATTGTTCATCAATATTATACTTTTTCAATGCTAAGCCATTTTTGAACCACAAAAGCATGTTCACATGTTTCATGGTGGATTTACATTCATCTTCATCTGCAGATTTGAAGAAAAGTAGAGCGAGACAGATTCATGCAAAAATATGAATGTCGGAAAGAGAGATGAACATGTTCGTCTTTATATCTGCATTATGGCACTTTCCATAATCTTCCATTCTCTGCATCTTTCTCTCTCTCTTTCTCCCTTTCTCTTTCTATCTTTCTCTTTCTCTCTTTCTCTCTCTCTCTTTCTCTCTCTCTCTCTCTCTCTCTTTCTCTCTCACTTTCTCTCTCTCTTTCTCTTTCTCTTTCTCTCTCTCTCTCTCTTTCTCTCTCTCTGTCTCTCTCTCTCTCTCTCTCTATCTCTCTCTATCTATCTCTCCATTCAAAAAATGTAAATTTTATATCTTACATCCCTTTTTTTTTGCAGAACTCGCATGAAGATGAATGTAAATCCAATGAGTCGTATATTTAATTTTATTAACTTTTATACTAGGTATATAAAATAAAAATAAATAATCTGTTATATGTACGAAAAATTATAACAAAAACTTTAATTAATATAAAACATAATTATAATTGTTTTCTTAGCGTAAAAAATAAAAATATAAAATTCTGAATTTTTATGCATGAAAACACAAATCTGATAAATTTTTTAAGTCGCAATGCTGCAGTGCTCGTACCTCATAAAGTCACATTATGTACTTCACACTTAACCTAAGACATTTTCTTTTTCGTACATATAATTAAGTTAAAAATTCATAGACCACAAAAATGACGAAAATAACAATACACTTGAAATGAACCTCATGAAAACATTAATATAAAATTCAGTGAATATACATCTACGCTTTCATACATAAATGCGAAACTAAAATAATAAAAATTAAAAAAAGAAAAACAGAAATTGCTTTAATTAAAAGTACATCACATATTCGTTTTTATCCGTTAATGTTTTGTTGTAATGTTGAGAGTATATATGTAATTTATACACAGTTTCCTGGCAAATGCAACATACCTATACTACGTATTGTTCCTCTTGAAGTTTTGAATGTTTTGAGTGCTGCGAATAGTGTAAGCTTAAGGTTATGTACATATATGATGGAATATCTGCATGAGCTCTTATATTTTTATTTGCATCTGGCAAATGTGAATCTATGTTTGAGGACTTTGATAGTCACTTTCAATATAATAATAGAATTGAATATACAATTAAATTATTTCGAACCTTTTACTCGAAAGAGAAAAGTGTGTTAATTAGTTAATTAATTAGTATTAAATAATTGCCCGCTCTGAACTAATACACAACCTTTGCCACAATATTATTTAAATTTGAAAGAAATGAATGAATAATAAAAATATTAACAAATCTATAAGTCTCCCTTGTGCCGGCTTTTTACGAATCATGCCGTGCGGCCAGTTGCTTCTTCGAGTCGTGCGACTAGCTGCACAACCAGATCATTAACGCAGGTGACTGAAATCGCCTCGATTAAAAATTCAGTGCATACTTATAAATGTCGGCACACTCCGGCTCGCGTGGGTTTCACATATAATAATAATTGTCAAAGAATTTCAATAAAATTGCATATTTTTGTTCGTTATTTAATTTGACACTTTCACAAAAAATAGAATCAATCTACGCCGCAAGGACTCGTGAAATTTTCTATTTGAATAGATATAAAACCTCGGTTACTGCCAAACTGTCCAGAACCAGAATATTGTAATGTATCCTGTACTAAATGTGCGCCATAATTTTCTTCTTTTCGGTTGCATATATATACGCCTGTGAGAGCAAGTATGTAGGTTTTTATCAAACCCAAAGTAAAATAAAAGTCAGTTTGTACATCAACGGAAAATATTAAATTTTAAAAAAATATAACATATATTCGTGCCCCCGTTCGGAAATAGGATTGTCCGCCCAAGGGAACGTATGTAGATTATATGCCATCTCAAACATGGAGGTTTGGTTAAAAAAATTTCTCGGTGCAACTGTCCGCCGAGCGCGCCGCGCCGTAGAGATTTCACTTTTAATTTTTATATTTTTTTTTTTATTTTACTTTACTATCCAAATTTAATATCTGAATCAATTTTTTTTAGAGGTATGAAATTTTATGCAAAATAATGTTATTTTTCTGACATTAGATTTAAAAATGATTTCGGACATTGAGCCACAGCGGCTTGTTTGAATTTAACGTAATCTTAAAGTCCAATTTTCCAACACTTTATCGAGCCGCTGTTGTCTTATATCTTCAATAATTGCAATTCTGGTCTATTCAAGGTGAAATGGCAGAAATCACAGTTGCCAATCTATAAAAAAAATACAGCGGTATGCAAAATCAAGTATGCAAGTATGATTTATTGAACACGTATTTAAAAAAATGTGGAAAGTCTGAGAGCGAATTAATTTAAAACTAATCTTTTAGTTATGAGTTGAAAAATTACCCAAAATTTCAATTCCAGCTTTCGTTTTTCTCATCGTGTTCTATGGTTGTTGGTTGTGTATGAAAAAGGAGTTAAATATTCTCATAGACGATGATTACACGATTTGTGTTTTCGTTCGTTCCGTCTTTCGTCTTTTTAACAGGGACGTATCGTCGTGATTACATGGTTCTTTTTTTACATTCGTGAAGACTCTTTTGTTATTTCGATGGTCAGAAACTTTGCGGTGGATTTGTTGGAAACAAAACAGTAGTAATAATTAAAAATGTTTTTTAATCACTTCTTATTCATGTGTATACAGCTTATTTAAGCGTTTAAAATTCTTTTATAGCTCGAAATTAATAGTTTATAAGTTCATCGCACAATGCTCTGATTTTAGGGATGGACTATTAAATTGTTCGGTGTTAAAATCGGTGAGAAAATTTATCGAAAACATCGATGTTTTTCAAAATCGAAGCATTTCTTTCTCTTCTATTTTGATAGCGAAGTACGTTTAAATTTACATAAAAACGTGTTTTTGACTTAGGGCCGTTTGTTCATAGTAGGTTAAATCTGTAATAAAGGTTCTGACTATGGTTCTGAAGATTAAAATATCAAATTCCTTTAATCCTTGATAAAATTTAAATTCGATTTTCTCTTCTAAGAAATTGCAATAAAATGATCTGTTCCTACGTTCTGTAACTCACATCGATAAAATTAATCGAAAAATGATGAAAATTGAAACAAATCATGAGTTTTAAAGTTTTAATTTATTTTTTTAAAGTTTCTCGACCAACGTTATCGATGCGAGAATTACAGAACGTGGACTGTACGATATTTGGAGCAAATCGGGCCACTTGTTTAACCTCTATCTCGAGAAAGAAATGTTCATTGAACGTATCCAAAAATTCACGAAACTTGCAGAATACAGGGAGGTCAGTATATGAAGACATATTTAGACAACAGTTGGAATGCGTTAAGAAATAAGGCGATGTCGAATTATATAAACTGGAAACTGTCCAAAAACATCAACAAACTGCCAAGCCTCACGTTCCTTATTTGACTAGCTGTTTAATCGGTTTAATTGTTATATAACATAAAATGTTTCCCTGAAGAAATTGTATAGCGTAAAAGGCATTTTTAAATTCATTTAGGTTTTGCCTTTGAAACAAAAATAAAATGTAGGTATGCATATCGTTTACAAAATTACAGGAACAACCACTTCAGAGCTACAGTATGACTAAACTTGTTTACTTTATTCTATTTATATGTATCATATCATATGCTTGTATCCAACCAACCATTTTCTCTAACTGCTGAACTACATCGACAATGTTTATTCTTTTATATCCTTAATTTCCTTAATCATTTTAAGTGTACATTTATATTCAAAACCTCTTTATTATTTATTCTAAAATTAACATTGATTAATTTATTATTATATAAACCTTGAAAATTAGACCTTTACAAATATTAGATCAATTTTTTTTAATTGTCATGAATTTGATTGTATTATTAAATTATAAATGTATTTTACAGACATGAAGTTCCCGTCACTAGTCAACCAATCACAATAGTACACATGGACGAAGATATTGTGGTTGTGAATAAGCCGGCATCAATACCTGTAAGTGGCTTAAAAGACTGCCATAAGTATGCCTCGTAACTTATAACATACATAGTATTCGAAATTTCGTACATGTAATCATAATTTTATTTGTATTTTGTATTAATTTATTTATTCTTGTTTGTTTGTTAAAAAAAAAAAACTAACAAAACTTATTATTATATTAATAATTGTTGTCGAAGGGTTATTTATGTTTTTTTTAATCTTTATGAATACAATTAATGGGGAATTCTTGTTTTAAATTTTATTTTTTTTTCAATGCAGCTAAGACTTCAATTTTGTATACAAAATGTTTAAAGATCTAGAGAAATACATACAGAAGTAGTGCAGTTAGATCTCGCCATTTATACTCAAAAAGCTGTTTGTAAAGCTAAATTGAGTTCTTATATCTTTAAACAACGTTTGTTTTTTAAAAGCGAATGAAAAAAATGAAATACATTAAGTTAATAAAAAACAAAATAATAGTTGTTTGCCACACATCATAATTTATATAATAATAATCTGCGTTAAAATAAACCCTTATTTGTTATAACTTCAAGAAAATTGAACACTTAATTAAAAAAGAGTTAAATGAATTACCATCACAAAACAAATTTCTAATTCTCTAATTGTGCACCCATTTCTTTTGAATGAAATTTGAACTGAAGAAAGGACATTAATAAATAATTAAATGCAGTATAAATTCACAGACTTCTTGGCGTATAAAGTATAAAACTTTGCTTGATTCTTGTCTATTAATTAACTTAATTAATTAATATTAACTCATACAGAAAGGCCAATGCACTTAATTCTGTTGAAATCACAAATAGCTATAGGAAAACTCATTACCCAATTCTTTAACTTTTCGATTAATAAATAATTAAATTGTCAACGAAAGGACGCATTTCAATGCATCATCGCATCGTCGCTTTTATTTGGTTTTTGTACAGGACGAATAGTTTTAAATTAAAAGGCAATCTTTCGTAGCAGGGATCCATAAGTTAAATCTAGGGAAATCAAAGAGCAAAATTTTACTTATATGGCTTTTAAAGTAGATTTATATATACATATAATTCACATGGGATTTTAATGAAAAATACATTTTTAAAATTATAAGTCAGCAAGTATTGTGCTGTACTCAATGAAAAAAATACTAGTAACAATTCGACAAATAGATAAAGCGTGAAAGAAGACTAGGTCACAAAATCGTTTGAGTGATGGCCGATGGGAAATGTCTTCTTCCGTTAAGGCTCCGTTATAACATTTGGCTGCCATCTTATTAAAAAGGGGTTTAAAATATTTTGTTTTCATGGCATTCCATATAAAACCCGACAAGTTGTAGCCCATTTAGGAGAGATTTAAATTTTGTAAAAAATGTTTAAGGTAAAAAAGGTCTAATTAAAAATAAACGAACACTTTCAAGACAAATATTATTTAAGGCTTTTTTTACTTTCATAATTTTATTTTTTTTTATTGTATTGTATTAATTCTATTTATGATAGAAGTATTTTTTAATTATAACCTTTTGTTCAATTTCCTGGTAAAAAGTAACTATTTAAAAAAAAATGTATATATAGAGAAAAATGTTTTACATTCACTGTCCCAAGATGGCTTACAACCCGGAAAATAGTTTTGTTGTCCTGTTAAAAATGCAAAATTCGGCAAATTTTTTTAAATAAAAAACAAACAAATTTCACACATCTGTTACTTATTTCTTCGCTAAACCAGCTTCTTCGGTGAATTAGCTTCTCGCATTAAAGAAACGTTAATTAGCAGAATCTTTTTTTATTTCTGAAGTTTGCATTTCATTTACGACTCGAACATGATTCGTCGCTAACTAGCATTTATTAATATGAATGATATTTCAGTTTATTCAGCCCTATTCTGCTATCCAATCCGATCGAATTTTTCGATTCACGTGAATTAATCACTTAATTCATCACAAATTATTCTTTAAAATCTTCAATTTTTCGAATTCAAAGCTCTACCAATAATTATTTTTGAAGTTCTCGAGAGAATCTAATTGTAAAAATTTATTTTTTATCGTACTTTATATGCTTTTTGGAACATTCGTTTTCCTCCGACGGATAGCAGAATAGGAAAATTCACGTGAACGTTTAGCAGAGCTCAATCCTTTTTGTTTTCAAAAAATTCTTTCTAATCTAAATATCCACCACATGATGTTGAAATTTAACAAAATACAATTTATAACTTTTAAGAAGAAAAAGACTTTTCAAGCCAACGCGAAACATTCAGAACAAAAAAATGGCAAAAGCTTCTCATATAATTAAGAAGAAAAATTGTTAGTCTACTCACACTAAATCTTCAGCGATAAATCTTTTAAACCAACTAATAAGGCAAAATTAAAAAAAAAATACAGGCTAACAACTCCGCGACGACACTGCGGCGGTAAAAAACTGTAACAGCGAATGTTTAAAAACCTTGCACCATATGCAGGACCCAGTTTTTTCTTCACAACTTTTGACCCGACTTCACACAATAAATGCGACCGACTTGAACAAAGCTCAGCACAGGTATACAAAAGGTCGAAGCGAGCTTGAAGCAACAGGCGAAAGTTTCGCTGTGGTTCCGAATATTTCGCTTTGGAAGAGCTTCAATCCGACGATAAACTTTATGTGGTCCTTATTTTTATTTAGTTTTCTTTAATTTTTATGCTTTTATGAGGTTCAACGGGAAATATAAAACAAAAATATACTCACGTTTCAAGTCCCTTTCTTTATTTTCATTCGTGACGCCTAATTTTTTAGTTTTTATATAGAAATTTTTTTAAGTTGATTGAAAATAATTCAACATGACACATTATGTATGTTTATAAATAATAATTTGAGTAACGTTATTAAAAGACAAATTAAGTATTTAATCAAATTTTACTAACTAACCTCCAAGAGACATTTTAAGAAAATGTATATGTTTAAAAAAGACATCAAACCTTACATGTATACGAACACTCGTATATCATGTAAATTGTTCCCTATTATCCTGACACTCATTTTATCTGAATACAAAATAGCTATGTTTCTGGAAATTAAGCATATTGAGCATATTTTGGAATTCCAATTTTTAATTTTTGTCCTCCAGAACTTCAATTTCTTCTAATTAATCCACTAATTATAGACCCACAGAAAATAATCCAAAGAATTAAAGGTGTGTTTCTCGAAATCCCCTTCTTTTTGAAGCACATAATCACATTCCAGGTTTTTTTTTCAAATTTTCTCGAAAACGGTTCTAACGATTTTAATTAAGCTTTGTACCTACATATATTGAAAAAAGAGAATGTAAAAAAAACTGCGTTTCAGTTTTTTGGTAAATTATTTACGTAGTGGAAATACTTTTTTTTTAAATTTAAATCCAAAGAAAAAATCAATTTTTTAGTACTTTTGACTTTGTTCACACGTCTTTCTCATTAAAGATATACTATACCGTTACCATAAATATTTTATATTAAAATAAATTGCTCCTTAACAATTTTGTTAACAATTTTGTTTCTATCTCGATCAAAGCATTTTTGAATGTCTTATGATTCTGCAATATTGGTATACTGTCAATACAAAAATTTCAATACATAGACGAATTTATGTAAATAACAATAGCTTTTGGAGGTAGCAAATTACTTATGAGTGGTAAAATCCACAATCTACTACAACCATCTATGTAGACAGCAGCGTAAGAATCTTACTCCAATCGAAGTAAATTTACTACAATTTTGTTAAAATTACAGTTTTCGAAAACTTGAGTTTTCCTTTCGTTTTCAAATCTATTCCGGAAATTTACTCATTTACTCCATTTATGTATTTACAAAGCTGTTCCACAATTTTACTACTGAGGTTGTAACCCTGGGAGACAAGCTCTCGCGTAAAAGTAAATTAGTTTGACAATCGAATGCCTTTCTAAGGTTTCTATTGGCTAGTATTGTGCCACTTTCAAAGAAACGTGATTTTAGCCAATATTTGCCATTTTTTATGGAATCAATGCGTTAAAAATTGGTAGTAAAATTCATATTCCGCTAGATAAACGTATCTACTTTCACATATACCCCAATTACACGCCGCGGAACACTGTATCGATGCATAGTGTCGATAAGGTTTTATGGTCGTGTAAAATGGAGATATACCGACACAGTGTTTCGCGTAGTATTGCACCGGTATAGTATGCCGAGTGGTGTGTAAAAAGGGACGGAAAGCTTTACCGATGCGATTTGATTTTTTTTTTAAGTTTACCTGTTGCTTTTGTTTTGAAGTGATTTTTTTATTTATCTAAGTGAAATTAAAGGATAATTCACTATGGCAGAAACCGAAAAATGTATCTAATAAATAGAAATAATAAAAAATAAGAAAATTGTTGTCCAAATGGAATTTTTTGACAATTGACTTTTGACAGCCTCACACCGACATATGGGTGTGTAAATGCCCATACAGAATCGGAATGCTTTATCGGTAAAGTGTTTCGATGCTGGCGTGTAATAGGGGTAATAGAGCATAATTGCTAGTACTAGATCATATTTTTTTATCTTCCATAAGTACTTTGCAACTCCAAATGAACACGACTTAATTTCTATACCTATTTAATTTATACGAACACAAATAAAATTTTTTTACACTCGTAAGTATCACTTACATGTTTTATCTAAATTTTTATATTTTAAGGAATAAATGCTTAAAGAAATAATTAAAAACATACAATATATATTTTTTTAACTCATGAATTAAATATATTTTATTTATTTACTTAAGGTTCATCCATGTGGAAGATACAGACATAACACCGTTGTTTTCATACTAGCAAAAGAATATAATTTAAAGAATCTAAGGACAATTCATAGATTAGATCGGCTCACTTCTGGGCTTTTATTATTCGGAAGAAGTCCAAAGAAAGCCAGACAAATGGAACATCAAATTCGTAATCGACAAGTACAAAAAGAATACATCTGTCGTGTTGAAGGAGAATTTCCTGAGTGAGTTTTTTTTTTTATATTCATTTCAGTTCTATTTTTAAAAATTAATATTTATTTTTCAGAGGTGTAATTGAGTGCAAAGAACCAATTGAAGTTGTTAGCTATAAAATTGGAGTATGCAAAGTATCGCCAAAGGGTAAAGATTGTACTACGACTTTTCAAAAGATCGCACATAATGGCAAAACAAGTGTGGTTCTTTGCAAACCTTTAACCGGAAGAATGCATCAGATCCGAGTACATCTGCAATATTTGGGTAAGTAGTTAATAAGTAAAGAAGCTATTTTGTTTAGTTCTTGAATTACGTCTTCCTCTCCTCCATATGTATATACATACATTATGTAGATAAAAATGGGAGATATATGTATATAAACAAAAAAATTCTTACCCTCTTACTTCTTACTTGTCAGAAATATTTATAAGAGATCTATCTTTCTGAAGACCCAAAGATTCTGTTAGAATATCTGGTTGAAATATTTGTTATTTTAAGGAGGATGGTGGAAATATTTTACTATTCTACGAAAAAAGTTATCTTCATTTTAAAAAAAACCCTTAACTTTGTTTGGGATTTGTATCGTCCTTACTTCCTATAAAAAGACTCAGTGATTCAAACCATAAACCAACCTTTCACCACAAATATTTCTTATCGAATCTTTTAATTCTTTATTTTTATGATAAACGAAACATTTTTTACGAATTCCGTCTAAGTAAAATTTTTATCATTTTATTTAAGTACTTTTAATCCCAGACTGCACCCTTTTACCACAGTTATTTTTATGGACCCTTCTGATTCCTTAGATTCTTGATTTTCATGAAAAATTGATCTATGCCAAGTTTTATCAACGAACCCATATTTTTAAAGGGTTTTAGGTAATATGTTAAATATTGCTGAAACAAAGTCACAACAAAGGACGATTGCATTTTTTATGGTTGGGTGGTATTGGCCACATTTTTCAAAATCTCATACTATCGAAATCTTGCAAACTAAAAATTCGAATATAAATATAATATATATATAAATTCGCATTAGGCACCCATGTACATAAATATGTCGTACCTACGTATTCATTCTCCAAATTCAAACAGAAAACGATATATGTACAGTACATAGCTGTAATATGAAAATTAAAAGTAAATTTTCTGATTCTGATTTTGAATTTCGATGTACAGGATGGTGTAAGTATTTTTATTATTTTTGTAAACTTCTAGTTGATGTAGTATTGTTAGAAAAAAATAATTTCTATTTGGCAATTCACCAACACAAAAATAGACTTCACATAATGTTCAGAAAGAGGAATTGTTGTTGAGTGAAACCTTTAGAATTTTTAAATATTTTGTAATAAAAGATTTATTTATTTTATAAACTAATAAAAACCCACATGAAAACATTAAAGTTTGAAATTTTTACTACAGGATATCCGGTAGTTAACGATCCTCTATATAACCATGAAGTGTTTGGACCTTTAAAGGGTAGAGGTGGTGACATAGGAGGAAAAACCGATGAGCAGCTGGTTCGAGATCTTATTAATATCCATAACGCAGAGAACTGGCTAGGTATTGATGGTGACTCAGAACTATCATTATTTAAATCAATCAAAACAGACGGAGATGTAGATATATTAACTGGTGGATCAAAAGGTACAATGTGATATAAAATAAATAAATAAAACTCATTATTTATATTTTTTTTCCATATTTAAGGTATTTTGATGAGTGATGATGACTCAGAAATCGTGTCTCGAGAAACGTCGCCCTGCTCTGAAAGTCCACGACCAGTTGTAACAGAAGTTGAAAGCATTAATGACAATACAACAATAAATATTTCCAGTAACATACATGTTACAACATCCAATGATGACATAGGAGTCGATTTACAATCACAAGAAAAGGTTGTTACACATATAATTTTGTTTTTGTCTTCCATTACTTTATCCAAGCTATTTGTTGTTTCGTTTCTAGGTAACAGTTGCAACTCAAACAGGACATGAATGTCCAGATATGGCATTCAATGCTGAAAAAATGACTACAGACAAACATTGCTATGAATGTAAGGTACGCTACAGAGACCCCAAACCGAAAGATTTGGTGATGTATCTGCACGCTTGGAAATACAAAGTAAGACAAATGTAAAAATAATATTACTTTTTTGTTTTGTTTTCTCATAGCATAGCAAGCAAAAACTTTAACGACCAATTTAGA
The DNA here is from genome assembly GCA_951394125.1 of Epistrophe eligans. NCBI lineage: Eukaryota > Metazoa > Arthropoda > Insecta > Diptera > Syrphidae > Epistrophe > Epistrophe eligans. The sequence continues at coordinate 61,854,780 of OX596030.1, read as the reverse complement.
TATTTAAGAGAGAACTGATGCATTTTTTAAATCTGAAAATTTACGTATATTGAAAATTTCCCTGCCGTTAGGTGTAGCATAAAACACGATTGTATCAATAAATAGTAAAATTTATATGGCATAAATAATTTCATCTTGTCAGTCATGTAAAATATGAAACACACTGCATCGCATATACTTCCTCTTATAGTATCGATAATTAATTGTGTAAATCATACAAATTGAACAAATTTCACCAAAATCTTTCCGAAATAAATACAATTTTTCTAAAGTCGTTTTTAATTGCAATGTCCAAAATCTGCTTTCAAAATCGAGAATTATTGCTTTTAGATAAAACATATCATCCGCTTAACAGTAATATCAGTGACGATACAATTCACAAACGAAGTTTATAAGTTTTTGTTCATTTCAATTATTTCACAGAATTAACAGTTTCATTCGTTGAACTTTACCCGGGGTTGACCCAAGTTTTCTTGACAACACCAAGAATTGTCAAAAAATGTGGGTTTTTCGATTTTCGAAAAACACTTGAGGGTGCAAATTGTGTTGTTGACATTCAAAGCAATAAACAATAACTTCTCTGCTTAATAATTAATATTTAAAATTTTTTAAAAATTAATTTTAAATATGAATTAAAACAACTTCGACCGTTTCCCTTTTCTGTTTCAATTTATTATCTATCAATTTATCTTTTAATTTCTATTTAAAAAAAGCAATTACCTGCAGCAAGCGAATCCGCAACAAAATAATTGCCTCACCGCTCATGTCACTTTGGCAATTTATTCGTTACCTCAACTCGCCACAGAAAAGAAACCGAAGTCTCAAAAAACAGAGAAAAACTGTTTGAGACATTCTAACTGAGCACAAAGAACATTGTGAAACACCAAAAGTTTTTGAAATTAAATTAAATTAAATTAAAACTTATAGAAAATTCCAAGTATGGACAGCACACGAACGAACCAGTCGTTACCAACACTCAAACATTAAGCTACGAATGTTTTTCAACAGCTGAATTCTTCATTTTGGAGATTTCAACAATCAAAGTGAATATAGAGCACTTTGATTTGTATTCTTAATCCTTAATACTTTTTCTTTTTTTACCAAACTTTTTTGTAGGTGACATGTATTCCATATAAAACTCAAACGAAAGCAAAAAATTGACATGCTCTCACGGCCTTATTATATTAAAAACTTGGTTTTGATAAAAATTTAGAAAAATGAAGACATTTTTCGTTTTTCCATATGCATACAGACAAATGATAATAATTAATCAATGTTCGTTTTTTTTTTTCAATTTTTGACATGGGTTCCAAGGCAAATTGTTTCTTTCAAACCTTAAAATATGTAGATATATTTATATCATATTACATGGTCTTGTCACCCAAATGCCTTAACTCGAAAAGAGTTTGTAAATTAATTTATAAGCTTCCTTATAAATAAATACATAATAATTTATATCAGTTTTTAAACAAATGTATTAATATTTTTTCTTGGTTTTCAGGGTCCTGGTTGGGAGTATGAAACTGAATTACCCGAATGGGCGGGACTCAACTGGGAAGAGACAACATCCGATTAAACAAACACAAAATCAGATGTAAATTCTAAAAACATGTGCATTTTAGTATTTAAAGAAAAAGTTTACTCGCACAATATGGCTGGATTTTTTATACAATGTATATCAATTCTTAAAATAATATTACCACACATTTTTTGTTGTTTCAATATAATTTTCGATTAAAAAAAAACGTATGCACACATGCAAATCAAATATTGTTGTTTTTTTTTTTGTATACAAACATAATTTAGTGTTTTAAAATGTAAAATAAAAAACAAATATGTAAATGCATATCAGAAAAAAAGGATTAAGTTATGTTTTTTTTTTTTTTAGCTTGCAAAAGAAATAAAGAAATTATGTATATATAATGTCTTATTTAAAAAAAACAACAAAATTATGGCTCCTTATCGTTTATGTTTTGCACCTTACCCATATAAACCACCGAACCAATTAAAATATTTGAAATATTAGTTTCACATAGAAAATATATTAATTTTGTTTTCTTAATTTCATTTGATGAAAAGATTAATTGATATTGTTATTTAATATAAAATTTCTTGTTACTTAAGTTTTGTTTTAAATAATTATTTTGTTTAAGTTGCAAAACATTGCATAGAAAATATTTGCTGTTAATTTTGGTTTGATTAAGAAACAAAGAGCAATAAAAATTAAAAGTGTAGAATTATTTTGTGTGCCTTTCGGAACTGTTATTGAATGACTTATTTATTGAATTTGTTAAAAAAACCAAATCAAATCATGATACAAAACAATACATGCTGCATACAATAAAAGCATTTTCTTAGTATTTGAAAAAAATAATCATTTTCTTGAATTTTTTGTTTGGAAAAGCTGGCATCAGAACATAGTACTCGCTGCTGAATTACAGAATTAATGAATTACAAAAAATGGTAGGTATTAATTATCGTTGAGAAAAATATATGAAATTAAAATTGTTTGTATAGCAAATACTTAATATACATAACATAGTCCTAGATCCTGCTTTGTCGTGATCGTTTTATCTGTATATTTATTTATTTCACATGCCAACGCAAACCTATGACTGCTTTTAAACGCTGCAAATATGCTGCAATTATCCTTGCAATTTTTGAGCATGTAGGTGGGGGACGTATGCGGTGTCCGGGGTAGACAAAGTTGCAGAGGTTGAAATAATTGCAGAGTTATCGCTCTTTCTTCTTTGTGCTTTTTCTTATTGTTTGAGACATAAGCTGAGTAAAGAGTGACGAGATATTATTTCCTTCTCATTTAACAAAAATTGCAGGTATTAAAATTTGCAGCGTTTAAATGGATGCTGCAATCGGAAAGAAACTCAAAAGAGAATTGCGGATAGAAATTGCAGTCGTCTAAAAGCAGTCTATGTTAAATAATTTTTCGAACATGAAATTTCAGGTGAAACTCGCCGTAGGCGAAAAGTGAAAAGTCCAATTTTCCGGGTGGAAAATGGACAATAAGGCTAAATCTTGTTTGGATGGCCATATTTCTGCAATCGAGACTCGTAAGTGGTTGCAGTTTTTCAGTGCTGAATTAAAAATGTATGGTCCTTTTCGACAATGTAAAAAATTTAGCACAATTAATTAAAAAAATGTAATGCTCCAAAAAGTGATTTTTTTTCAAAACTGTTTCCGAAATCCGTCGAAATATACATCAAAAGAAATGTTAATAATTGATAAAAACAAAATTTATTCCAATAATATGGTAGATCGTACTGAACAACAAATAGTGCTCATGAGTCTAATAGGGTTTTCCATTGGTAAAATAAATAATTTATTTTTGATTTGGATCTGTCAAAAACACAATTTCCCCTCTTTTTACGTTCCATGGGGCAAAATAAATTGATTTATTTTTGATTTTAAATCAAATGTGCAAATCTAAATTTTTCGGCAGATTTACCCCTCAATTTACTAACACCAATACAAATTTAAGCTGTCAGCTTGACAAATGTGGTTTTTGATTTGAAATTTATTCGTTTTGCGAAAAGTTTGCTCAAATTGTTAAATAAATACAATCCTATTGAAAAATGGAAGCAGTTTTATATGAATTATTAAATTCATCAACATCATCTTCTTCTGATTCAAGTGATGAAGAATTTTTTGAAATAATGAAAATTCTATTTAAAAAGGAAAAAAACACCGCGTAATAGATTTTGTAAAGGATGTAGTTTCACAGGCAAGAAAGTACACCAATACAGTGGCAAAACAAAAATCAAATTGAATTGTGTTCCATTCGCCAAGAAAAAAATCAATTTTTCCATTGAAATCTGAATTTACCAATGGAAAACCCCATATTATTTCTTTACACTACAATTTGCACTACCTTACCGATTTTCAAATCTGATACGCCATCTACCCACCAGAGTAAGAACATATTTTCGGATTTTTAAAATAGATCCAGATACAGAGTCCAAGTTGTTTTTGTATTACGTGTTAATACAATACGTGATCTAGATCCGTAGATAATAAAACGCGGCTATTAGCTCTAAAAATTTTGATCAAAATCGTAGGAGTGGTTTTCCAAAAAAAAACAACAGATTTTCCTTTCCGGTTTTTAAACATTTGTATGGTAGGTGGGTACCGTTATTTTTGGTTACAAGATTAATTTTTGTTTAAAATCTCCTTTATAATAGGCGTGTTTTTTTTGCAAGGCCGGTGGGAATTGCAGGAAAAAAACGACCACAAGGATCAGTGACAGCAACACACAAACAAAATGGAGTTTTCATACAAACTATCGATAACAAGTATATAATTTATGTCGGTAAAACAGTTTTTCTGTGTGCTTAAGTTAAGCCCGGAGAATTATCTGGGCTTAGCTAAGCCCGTAGGGGATTAGTTGTTGTTGTATTTAACATGGTGATTGTTTAGCACCGACGTTGTTTTTTTCGACCAATTCCCTCTGGGATTACAAAAAAAAACGCCTAATGTTAAAACAGCTGAGGCCAAATTTAATAAAAATCAAACCGGTCGTTTTCGAGTTAGTAAGTTTTTAAAACAAAGTGAGTAATACATTGAACTCGCTAAATATTAAATATTAAATAATCCGAGTAATTTAAAAATGTCTTATGTAAACAACCGCGGAAACCTTGAAAGTTATACCATACAAGAATTTTTCTTAAACAAGATAATCGTTCAGATATTAGTCGCGTTTTATTATCGCCAATAACCCATACGGTTCACCGCGATAAATAAAACGATGCGGATCCTAATGAAAACAATTTTGTATGCTCATATCTTTTTTCGTTTACGTTTGCTTATTTTTTATGTAGATACTGTCTTTTTTCCATACACTATAATTTACACTACCTTACCGATTGCAAAACTAAAAAAAAGCCATCTACCCGCCAGAGTAAAAACTAATTTTTGGATCCGTTTCTCTTTTGAGTTTCTTTTGTATTGCAACATCCATTTAAACGCTGGAAATTTTAATAGCTGCAATTTTTGTTTAATGTGAAGGAAACATCTCTTCAATTCTTTACTTCGCTTATGTCTGAAACAATAAGAAAAAGCACAAAGAAGAAAGAGCGATAATTCTGCAATTATTTCAACCTCTGCAACTTTGTTTACCCCGGCCACCGCATACGTCCCACGCCTACGTTCTTAAAAATTGCAGGGGGTAATTGCAGCCTTTAAAAGCATAGACTGCTTTTAAACGCTGCAAATATGCTGCAATTATCCTTGCAATTTTTAAGCATGTTGGTGGGGGACGTATGCGGTGTCCGGGGTAGACAAAGTTGCTGAGGTTGAAATAATTGCAGAGTTATCGCTCTTTCTTCTTTGTGCTTTTTCTTATTGTTTGAGACATAAGCGGAGTAAAGAGTGACGAGATATTATTTCCTTCTCATTTAACAAAAATTGCAGGTATTAAAATTTGCAGCGTTTAAATGGATGCTGCAATCGGAAAGAAACTTAAAAGGGAATTGCGGATAGAAATTGCAGTCGACTGCAATTTCTATCCGCAATTCTCTTTTGAGTTTCTTTCCGATTGCAGCATCCATTTAAACGCTGCAAATTTTAATACCTGCAATTTTTGTTAAATGAGAAGGAAATAATATCTCGTCACTCTTTACTCCGCTTATGTGTCAAACAATAAGAAAAAGCACAAAGAAGAAAGAGCGATAACTCTGCAATTATTTCAACCTCTGCAACTTTGTCTACCCCGGACACCGCATACGTCCCCCACCTACATGCTTAAAAATTGCAAGGATAATTGCAGCATATTTGCAGCGTTTAAAAGCAGCCATACTATGATTGCAAAGAGGTTTATTTGTGTGTATGCAACATACAACGACGAACCACCAATATTATCTATTTTTGTCTATAGACATCTTATTAAATGTATATTCCACTTTGTAATAAAAAAAAGGGGATTATTACTGCGTTGGTCACACACAACATTTATACTTATACCGACTGAAGACACCGTCTAGATATCGTTTTACATGCAAAAAAATTAAATTATTTTGTAAACTTGAATCGATTCCATCAAACCATGTTGTCAACAATGTTGTTCCATGTAAACATGGAACACACAAAATCGAAAGTTTCTTTGAACGTACCCAATTTGTTTGAAATGCTCATCTCTATTTTTGACGTAACGTTATGCTACGTAACTGACATTTGTGTAAGGTGATTTTTTTGCGTTTCATAAAAAAAAACACTAAAAGAAAACAAAGAAATCTTTAAGGCAGGGGTCAAGTTTTTTGAATTATTATTAATTAAAATATTAATATTAATAAAATGTGGCTCCATGACAAAATTCGCACATTGATTATGTGTTTTTTATCTATCGAAATTGCTAAAGCCTACAAACCTGTAGTTCTTCTGCATGGCATAATGTCTGGCTCCGATAGTATGACGATTCTTGAAAAGGAAATCCAATTTGTAAGTAATATTTTTGTTTTTTATTTTTATATTAGTCAATTTGTATGTAACAGTTTGTTTTATTTATATGAAATCAAATACTAGAATCATCCGGGTACCAAGGTCTACAATTGCGATAAGTTTAGTGGATGGTCAAGCTTAGAAGCAGCATGGAAACAAGTTGAACAAATTCGCGACTATGTTAAGGAAATCAATGATTTGCACCCGGAAGGAGTTCATTTTCTAGGTAATAATATTTTGTGTGATAACAAACTTGCAGTTAGGCTGCCAAGCTTTCGCACCATCATATTAATATTGAAGGTTTGAATGAAACAACATTTTATATCATTTTTTTTTAATTTGACAAAACTTATACAGCCCTATTCTGCTAAACGTTCACGTGAATCTTTGTTCCAATGTTCCAAAAAGCATATAAATTGCGCTAAAAATTAAATTTTAACAATTAGATTTTCTCAAGAACTTCAAAAATAATTATTGATAGAGCTTTGAAGTCAAACGATTGAAGAGTTTAACGAATAATTTTTGACAAATTATGTGAACAATTCACGTGAATCGAAAGATTCGATCGGATCGGATAGTAGAATAGGGGTGATAGTCTTGAAAGCACTATTGTTTTAGTCTCAAATAAAGGATGATTGCTGGAAGTTAAAAATGATGAGTAAAAATAAGATGATTTTAAACCTGTAAATAGTTGTGTGAATCCTGAAAATATGGAACTATTTACGTAATAATAGTAAATAATAATTTTTCACAACCTATGTACATTGGATGGCACTAGATTTACTAGCTTATGTAATTTAGGCGGCGCACAGCAGTTCCTTTCTGTTTCTGCTGAACAACCGATCAACAACACGGTGAGGTGAACCCTATAAAACCTCACATTTTTTTTACGAACTGGCTTGGGGTTCAGTATAAATTATTTCAGAATATGAAGCAGGGACAAGCACAAAATCATGATTTAAAACCAATTAAAAATATATGTGCAAACACAGAAGACGTTTTACATCCTACCATTACAATCCAAAGAATTTACAAGACTTGAGGGAGTGGGTGCAGAAACATTGTTCAAATATTAAACATGATCATACTGAACAATTTGTTGAAATTATACCAAAAAGTGTGAGGAGTAAATAAAAAGGAAGAGGTTATGATACATGCTTCCAGGTATAGGATATCAATCCAATTCCGTGACTTTCCTTGGATCCGTTGATTGTGATTTTCTGACTCTCCAGATAGTTGCAAAGGTTTATACGGTTCATAGTTCTCTAAAAGTATGTATAAGAAAATTCTGAACCTTCCAATAACATTAGTAGAAAATTCTACTCTTTGTAATGGATCTAAAAACCCTTTTGAATTTGAAATTTTATAAAAAGCTCCATTTTTTTTTCTATATGATCTGACCCGGAGAGTAGAAACTAATAATGAACTTGAATAAGTAAACACAAATTTTATAATAGCTTTACTTATTTATTTTAGGTTATTCCCAAGGTGGGCTCATAGCACGAGCTGTTATTCAATCTTATCCAGAACACAACATCAAGAATTTCATATCATTGTCATCGCCACAGGCTGGCCAATATGGAGGTAAGAATTTTTCATTTACATAGGTATATATCATAAATGCTGTTGGATTTCGGTAATACACATAACAATTATACTTTTTTTTTTTTTTTGCAGCAAAATTTCTTCACTTGATTTTTCCCAATTTAACAGCAAGGACTGCTTTTGAATTGTTTTATTCAAGAGTTGGACAACATACATCAGTTGGAAATTATTGGAATGATCCAAATAAATTGGAACTGTACTTAAAGTACAGTGTTTTTCTGCCTTTTGTAAACAATGAAATAAAAAGTACGAATACTACGCAATTCAAAAGCTCTCTGACAAAGTTAAAAAAAATGATACTGATTGGTGGTCCAAATGATGGTGTCATAACTCCATGGCAGTCAAGGTAAATTTATACCGTTAACGAGACGAAAAATATTTTATTTGTTTTTCTTATAAAATCACTTTTATTTACTTTTTATTTCGAAATCCTTTCCAATATAATCAGCTGATTTTGCCTTGCAGAACTATTAACAAACTCGCCTCACTGATTTGTGTCTTTTTCTGCAAAAGCAAAACGATACAACATTTGCAGTATTTAATGAGTGGTTTTTACATAACGTATTACTTACTTTTTTTTTAAATGAACTATAACAAAATCATCCGTGATTTAACCTTTTATTATTAAAATGTATTTTTAGATTACTTAGTTAAACATGAAAACATAAAAAACATGCACCACATCGCTGGCGCTTATTTACTGTAAACCCCTTAATTTTTGTTTGCTATAAACAAAAGAAACATTACAAATCCTATGATTCATATGAGTCAATAAGAAGGCCACAACGATAAATATAAATTTATAAAAATAAGAGAAATCGTTTTGCAAACGTGACGAGATCTATTTCTAAATAGTGATCTATTAAATAGTGACATATATATATATATATAACAGTTTAGGGTGGTCGTTAAAAAAAGTTCATAATTCCCTAATTTTTTTCATCATAATTCCCTAATTTTTTTCAGATTTTTGTTTTCATACCCTACTGGCGCTGTTAGCGGTTATAATTTATTAAGCTATATTAAATTGAATCTCACAAATACCTAGGACTTGTGGATTGAAACCAGGCAAGAGAAAAAATTGTATGGAAGGGGGGTAGTATTTTTCCCCGTTAAGGGCAGATTTTTTTAAAATAAAATAAAATTAAAAAAAAAATATTTTGAGTTTGAAAATAATTTTTGCAAAAACTATTCATCAAAATAACTTAATTTATAAAAGAAATATTAGAATGGATTTTTGATTTTCAAAAGAGCTGTAACATAATATAAGTTTTTTTCGTTGATTTTTAATAAAAATTAAAAATTAAAAAAATTAAAATTAAAAGTATATTTTTTAGAAAATTGCCCATTCCGTGTAAACGGGGGAAAATACCACTCCACTTTCATACAATTTTTTTCTTGCCTGGTTTCAATCTACACCTCTTCCATAAAATTTTTTTTGTTGTCTGGTTTTAATCTACCATGTCAAAGCTTTTTGAGAGATTCTAGGGGATGAAAACAAAAATCTGAAAAAATTAGGGAATTATTTTTACGAAGGTTTTTTTTTCAATAATACAAATTCTATACACTACTGAAATACATCAGCCAAGTAGAAGACTTAGCCACGGGCAAAAAACAAAAACAAAAACTTCCAATTTAATGATTAGGAATTGTAGTCTAGTTGGATATAGTTCACACTAGATATTCATCATGAAATCTATGTGAGATGAACTGAACTTAACAAAAATTGCGTATTGACAAGGTCCTCACTAGTCAACTGATGAGTTTAAGTGAGATCGCCGGGACGAAACACCAACATTTTTGTGACTAAAGGCCGTTAAAAGCTATTTTGAATCAGAAATTATTTTTACTTTATTTGGAGCTGATTTAGACCCATCCAAAATGATTTTTTTTACCCATGCAATAACGACCACTGAAAAAAGACTTAACCGCCACAAAGTAAAAGTGTTTAAAAGAGTAAACTGCGAACCGCACTGTTTCGTGGTACAATAACTTCTGTCTTTATTTTCCATAAACTACACTAAGATTCTAATTATAATTTCTTATACCTAACTTACAACTACATTTACATTTCTTAACCTATCTTATCTCTAGTTTTCTATAAAACTAAACTAACATTAGGGTTGTAAAGTGGATAACGACGATGCGACGCATCCCTTGTTCATAGAACATAATGTTCACAGATGTATGTCATAAAATAACACCATAAACTGTTTCTATGAAAAAGGTCATCGCGGCACAGCGTCGCCGTCCACTTTTATCTTATGAACTAAATAAATATAAATACCTAAACAAATAAATATTGCTAGATAACCTAACATACTCCCGCCATTGACAGCATGGCAAGTTGTCAATTTATATGTTGAAGCGGTTGAAGCGCGATACTGGCAGGTAGGAACCTCGTTGGTAGTTGGCAAAATTGATGCAGGAGTTTGGAAACTATGATGATGACTATAATCAGTGCTATCCATGTTAATGCGCTTATTCCATAATGAGTTATGTGGTGCGTATCTATGTCCAGGTCAATTGGGATTCCGAGAAACTGTGGTGGCATCTTCGGAATATCTTCAACAGCGATCGTTGTCGATACGTCCTTGAGCATTCTGACATTGAGTTTTGGGAGTTGAAATGTTATGTTGACTGCGGGGCTTACGTAAGTGACATTTTGTTGAACCTTAGTAAATGCCACAAGAGTTACATCGGGAGAATAAAGATGGCAACCAGAATCCAGGCGAATAATTCCTTGGTTTTCAATTGTCTGTGTCGTTTTTAAACTCTGATACTCGATTTCAATTGGTTCTTCGGTCGGCACTGAATAGAGCCAAGTATTTGCAGCGTTCAATTGAATCCATGTTGAAGCCGGTGGTTGAAATTTGACTACACAAGTTCCAGGTAGTATTGTCTTCTTTAGTAGCAGTTCCACTTCACAAGGAGCACGCTTTCCAATATTGTAGATTGGTTGAGTCTGAGGACATATCCAAACCGTATCGATGGCTCTCATCCCCTTGCATTTCAGGAAGTCGACGTCTCTGAGGTTATAATATCTTTTCCTTGATTCCCCAAAGAGAAGATGGTTGAAGCTTGTTTGAATGCTGACAAAACGTGATTCATGCATTGTTGGGTAAGGGTGAATTTCGAATATGGTGAATGCTTCGCGGTGCACTAGAGGGATTCTTATTTCAAACAAAATAAACTCTCGGGTATTCTGTGCGGTCGTTTCCAAAACATTAAAAAGCTCGTTGACTTCTTCTGCGGGTAGTCTTAAATCATATGGTAGTTGAAGTTTGATTTTGTCTAGATGCTCTTGAAGTTGGTCACTTGTGATGATGTGTTGCTGAGCACCGTTGCCGTATGCCTTCAACATACCTTGCTTTATTTCTTCTTGAAAATGTTCAAATTCATCCATTATGAGAAATGCATACAGAACTGCGAAGTTAAGTTGTTGGAAATCTTCACCTTGCTTCAGCTGTTCCATTACGTTTTCAAAATTTGCTTGTATTTTAACAAATTGTTCCTGTGAATGGTCACTTTGCTTCTTTAGAACGTTCGATGTGACATCTTGTATTGACGACATGTTCTTGAGTAGCTGCAGGTAATACGCTTCGCTATAACTAGTTTTCTTCACCTTTTCTTCTAACATTTGAGCGTGTTCTTCATCCATTATTCCAAAAAGCGCATGTTGAATTGAACCGATAAAACTTAAGGGTGCTCTTTTTATTCTTTTGTAACGATCACCAATGATGAATTTGTTGTTGTCGGTTATGACGACCATTTTTCGGCTCAATTGTTCATGAATTTTTTGGCATCCGCTTGTTTGGTTAAGTTCCTTATGCGCACATATCCATCGTATTTGCATTATTGTTTTGCTGACGTCATCATATCGGTTGATATATGTGGTGAGATTGATGAAGGCTACCAATGACCATGTAGATTTTTGCAGTTTGACAACCCCTTGGTCTTCGAAGAAAATTCCCGATCGATCCGTCAAAGCTTTCAGGTCAAAACTCCAAACTTTTGGCAAAACTAATAATAGGCTTAAAATAGTTAACAAACAATTTTTGTTTTTTATTTTTTTACAGTTTTTGTGAGTGTAAGAGTGTTTTACATGTTTATTATTTTGATTTATGGCTTTATTACCTTTTTCATTTACATCTTTGTTACTTATACTTAGATTTACAATAATTTAATTACTTTTTTCATCAATTTTTTCATCAATAGGAAAAGGACAAACATTGTGAATCGATCTTTTGGAAACTCCATTGCTAGTCCTTACGTCTACTATACGACAAAGACCATCTTCTCCAAGAGATGTCTTTTCTACCCTCCCCCTTCTCCAACTCATTGGGGGAACATTGTCCTCTTTAAGAAGTACTAAGGCACCCTCTTGAATATTATTTGATGGATTTTGCCATTTATATCTTTTCTGTAGCTCAGATAAATATTCTATAGACCATCGCTTCCAAAATTCTTTTGTGTGGAAACACACTGCCTTCCAGTGTTCCCTAATACCTTTATAATTTTTATTTTCTTCACAGTCTCTGAAGGACGTTAAAGGTTCTCCAATTAGGAAATGACCTGGGGTAAGCACGTGCATGTCATTTGGATCATCCGATAGTGGTGTTATTGGTCTTGAATTTAAAACCGCTTCAATCTGTGTCATCAGTGTGCACATTTCTTCAAATGTCATAGTACCCTCATTGATACGATAAAAATGTTTTTTAACGGATTTAACACAAGCTTCCCACAACCCACCTACATGTGGTGATTTGGCTGGTATGTTAATCCATTCGATTTCTCTTTCTGCACAAAATTCTTTTAGCAAAGGATTATTATCCTTTAACAGAACGTTCAGTTCGTTTAAACTGTTGGCCGCTCCAACAAAGTTTGTGCCATTGTCAGAGTAGATCTTCAATGGACAACTTCGCCGTCCAACGAATCTTTTTAGTGCACCAATAAATGAAGCTGATGTCATATCTGAAACTACTTCTAAGTGAGCTGCTTTCGTTGAAAAACACACAAATACGCAGACATATGCCTTATCTACCCTTTTGCCTCGAATTTTGTGATGAATAAGTAAAGGGCCGAGAAAATCGATGCCAACATTCAAAAATGGTCTTGTTCTAATTACTCTATCTTCCGGTAGGTTTCCCATAAACTGATGAATTGGTCTAGGATTTGCCTTGAAGCATCTGTAGCATTTTCTCACTACCTTCCGGGTGAGTTCTTTACCTCGCAGAGGCCAAAATTGTTGCCTTGTGATTGCTAACAATCCTTGCGGTCCTATATGTAAATGTTTTCTATGTATTTTTTCTATTAAAATGTATACCCATTCGTCTGCATATGGCAGCAAAATTGGGTGCTTAGCATCAAAGGCTAGATTTGATTTTTGAATTCTTCCCCCTACCCTTAATAAACCGTTCTTGTCAAGAAATGGTGAAAGAGTTTTAAGTTTCGACTTTGAAGATATTAAGGCTTTAGATTTCAATAATTTGACTTCTAAAGGAAAATTTCTTTTTTGGATTATTTTTAAAAGAACAACTAATGATTCCTTTTTATAGGCCAACCATGTTTTTTCTTCTCGTTTAGTTTTTAGATTTATATACTTTAAAATATATGCTACAACATTTTGGAGGAATTCAAAATTATTTTTATGATTAATAGTCTCGCAAATTGGATTAAAAATGGAAGGGAGTGAAATAAATTTGGGATTTTTTACCTCCGGAATTATTTCCGGCGAAGACCATATTTGAATCTCTTTTTTCTCTATTAGTTCTTCTTTAATAAATGTAGGACCTTCAAACCATAAGACATTGCCTATAATTTCAGAGGGATAGGTTCCTCTTGAAACTATATCTGCCGGATTAACCCTCGTAGAAACATATCTCCAACTCTTTAGGTTACAATGGGTTTGCAGATAGTTTATTCGGTTTGAGACAAACACCTGCAGTGTAGCAGGATCCAGCTTCAGCCAACTGAGAACTATAGTGGAATCTGTAAAATAGAAAATATTATTAAAATTTATTTTCAAGCAATCAACAATTATTTTCATTAAATCAATTAAAAGAACTGCTGCACACAGTTCCAAGCGGGGAATTGTAAGAACTTTTACTGGAGCAACTCTAGATTTTGAAGCCACTAATTTGACTACTACTTTTCCAGTTCTATCTATGGACTTTATATATACTGCAGCTCCGTAAGCTTTCATTGATGCATCACAAAATCCATATAATTCGATTACCTTTGGGTGATCACAAATCATGTGTCTTGGAATTTTAATTTTATTTAATTCAATCATTTCACTTCTAAATCGTTTCCAAGGGGTTGCTATTTCATCTGGCACTGTTGCATCCCAATCTATTTTTAATTTCCAAAGCTCTTGCAATAAAATTTTGGCCATTACTGTCACAGGAGCCAAAAGTCCAAGCGGATCAAAGAGCCTAGCAATATCAGACAAAATATTTCGTTTTGATATCTTATAATTTTCATCCCAATTTGATTTGACGAAGATTTCATCTGATGATGGATTCCAGGCCATACCGAGTGCTTTAATATTGTTCAAACTGTCTCTGTTTAAATCAACTGAAATTTGAAGATCCTTTTCTGGGAAATTTTCCAGTAATTTTGAGTTATTGGAGCACCATTTTCTCAGATGGAATCCATGATCTTTCGAAATGCCGTAAACCTGTAACTGAAGGGTTTTTAACTCATCCAAGGAATCACTACCAGTCAATAAATCGTCCATATAGAATTCAGACGATATTATCTCAGCAGCTTTTGGAAATTTGTCTTTTACCGAGTTTGCCATTATTTGTAAGCATTTAGTGGCTAGATAAGGAGCACAATTTGTTCCGTATGTAACGGTTTTCAAACGATATGTCTGTAAGGGCTGGGATGGATTCGAGCGCCAAAATATCATTTGGTAGTTACAATGGTTTTCGTGCACCCATATTTGCCTAAACATTTTTTCAATGTCACCGGAAATAACATATTTATGTTTTCTAAACCTTAACAATATATCAAATAAATTATCCTGAAGTCGAGGTCCAGTGTGCATCAAATCATTCAAAGAAGTATTAAAACTAGTTTTACATGAAGCATCGAAAACCACTCTCAATTTGGTTGAAGTACTTTCAGGTCTCAGCACATAATGATGAGGAAGGTAATACCCTTTGCCTAAAATATTATTAGCTAGCTCCATATGCCCAAGTTCCAAGTACTCTCGTAAAAAAGAGTGGTATTGGTTGTTTAACTCAGGATTCTTTTTTAGTTTGCGTTCAATTGCAAGAAATCTGCGCTTAGCAATGATTTCTGAGTTTCCCAAGTCGGGTTTCTCGATTTTGAATGGAAGCTGCACAACAAATCTTCCATCTTCTTTTCTGCAAACATTTTTTTCAAAATTCTCTTCACACTGAATTTCTTCTTTCGTTAGTTTAATTCCTTCATTAATTTCTTCTACTTCCCAAAATTTTCGCAATTGCTCATCTAAAGTGTTTTCTGTATAAGATGCTACTTGGCAGCATAAAATAGGGTTTTCTATTAGTGCTGGACCACTTACAATCCAACCAAGTAGTGTATTTTGTAATACCATTTTATGATTATCTATACGAAGGCTTTCAGAAAGTAGAATTTCATAAAACAACTCAGCGCCGATTAACATGTCAATGCCACTTGGGATAAAATAACTTGGATCAGCTAGTTTTATATAGTCTGGTAACTTTCCTGCAACCACTTTATTTGCGGGCAAATCTGAAATGATTTGTGGGACTACTAAAACATCTAAATTTGTTTTATAATCATCTTGTTTAGATTTTATGCAGACGTTTAGTCTTTCTTTTATGTTTGAAATATTTTTAGCAATACCTTCAATGGTAGCATTTGCCGGGACACTTTTAATATTTAATTTTTTCTGCAAGGATTTCGTGATGAAACAAACCTGAGAACCGTTATCAAGCAGTGCTCGACAGTTGATCCAGTTTCCTTGGGCGTCGGAAACCTCTATAATTGCAGTTGAAAGCAGTACACATTTTTTATCAGATTGACTCTGTTGAATATTTGCATTGTTAACAACTACACTCTTTGCTTCATTAGAATCGTTTTCTTTGTGAAGCAGTGTATTATGGTTACGATTGCAAATTTTGCATTTATTTTCACTACACGTTTTGTTTGAATGCCCAACCTTAAGACAGTTGACACACAATTTGTAGGCAATAACTTTGTTCCATTTTTCTTTCATGTTTAAATTCTTAAATATAAGACATTGATGTGTTAAATGTGTTGTTTTACATCCCATTATACATTTTGGTTTAGTTAATTCGGAAGTCTTTCTAATAGACTTTTCTAAGCGTTGATTATCACTTAACGGTCCTTGAAAAGCCTCCAAGACATAGAACTGATGTTCTAAAAATGAAAGTAAAGAGCCCACTTGTGGTAACTCCTTGGAACTTTTTAATGAAGCTTCAAACTTCATCCTTAAGTCATCCCCCATTTTCCTTACTAACAAAAAACTAATGAAAGCTTGCAGCAATTTATCAGGTGACAAATCTGCAGCCTGGAGCGCTTGTAAGCTTTCTTGAATGTTATCTTTGAATTGTTTCACACTTTCCACTGTAGAATCTACATGTGGAGCATCAACCAGGTTTCTGAAATAAATGGTAGTTATTGCTCTTTTATTCGTGTACTTTTCATTCAGAAGTTTCCACGCTATATCATAGTTTGCTTCTGATGGAGGCAAATTTGCAATCGTAGTTTCTGCGTCACCTTTTATGACGGATTTTAAAACAACCATTTTCTGTGTTTTAGAAATTTTTTTGGCATCTATTAATTCAAGGAATAATTCCTTGAATGTATTCCATTTGGTGTAATCACCTCTGAATTCTGGAATTTCGATGCTGGGAATACTGAAAGGAAGGCTTTCTAAAGATGCCTTCTCCTTCGATGCACCACTCAACAAAATTTTAAGTTCACCTTTAAGTGAATAGTACGTTGCGGTGAGCTCATCCTTTTCAAACTGCTCGATATATTCTTCGCAGATTCTTTGACAATGGTCTTTTAGTCTGCGAATAGATCCAGCAGTTTCGGCACCTACACTGTAGTCCTCAAGGGCATCCTCAAGTTCGCGAAGTGCGAACTGAAACCTTTTAACTAAAGCAGTATTAGGCACTGATTGCTTTGGTTGAGGAGCTACGGGATCGCCTATCACTCTACATAATTTATCTATTAAAGACTTACCTGACGTTATGTGGTTCTTCACTTTTCCGGCGTAGTTCGTCTTAAAATACTCGTTCTTTTTGTTGGCTTCACTGAACTCCTGAAGCTGGACGTCATTCAATGTAAATAAGGCACTTAACTGCTCCAGTTTCTCCTTCCACTTGAGCAGAGACGCCTTCTTCTCATCGAAGGAAGCTGACACCATATGGTTGTATAAATCCACAACATCCTGACCAATGGTGTTCTGCTCCTTGATAGTATCCTCCATCGTTGACATCATAACTTTTATTTGAAATTTGAATTTTTTTTTTTTTATGTAAAACAACTTTATCTTATTTTTCGCGAAAAAAAACGAATATTGAACTATATTTTATTTTATTTTATTTTTTTTTTTTTTTAACTGAAAAAAAAAAAATTTTAAACTGTATTCTAGTTTTCACTTGGGGTCACCATGAAAAAAGACTTAACCGCCACAAAGTAAAAGTGTTTAAAAGAGTAAACTGCGAACCGCACTGTTTCGTGGTACAATAACTTCTGTCTTTATTTTCCATAAACTACACTAAGATTCTAATTATAATTTCTTATACCTAACTTACAACTACATTTACATTTCTTAACCTATAAAACTAAACTAACATTAGGGTTGTAAAGTGGATAACGACGATGCGACGCATCCCTTGTTCATAGAACATAATGTTCACAGATGTATGTCATAAAATAACACCATAAACTGTTTCTATGAAAAAGGTCATCGCGGCACAGCGTCGCCGTCCACTTTTATCTTATGAACTAAATAAATATAAATACCTAAACAAATAAATATTGCTAGATAACCTAACAACCACTAATATACCCCTATTTTTAATATCTTCGAAATATTCAAATATTTTTATTGGATTTTTTCAACAATGTTTCCGGAACGCATCGAGATATATCGGGTTTTTCAATAAGAGCGCTACAAAAGTTTTTTTTAAATAAAACAAAAACGGTTTTGGATATCAATGAAATTCTTTATTCCTGTGAATGTACGTTCGATGCCATTATGTATGAAACTCGATTTCTTTTGCATGGCCACCACGGGCACGCTTGAAGAAGTCCAGACGCTGAACCCAATTTTCGACGGTTTTCAATAAATTGATTGTGACATTCGCTGTGTGGCTTGTGGCGCCGTCCTATTGGAGTCCTCCAAGTCCATATCATCTTGAGGGCATCAAACTCAAGCCTTTCAAAAAGTATGTACCATGAGGCGAACAAGGATTTCAAAAGGATTTGTAAAGAGAAACAGAAATTATACTCGAACTACTTAATGCAAAAATTATCTGAAGTAAACGACAGCCGTTCGTTCTGGAAAATAGCCCGTACACTCAATGGTATTCCTTTCGTTCAAAATATTAAAATTAGTATAAATCTATTAGCCGAACATTTCGAAAATTTACTCAACAAACCAGTTAATTCAAACCAGTTGATGCTCTATGCCATACCACTTCTGGAAAATGTAGATCTTGACCGTGCCTTCACTGTTCAAGAAATCTCAAAAGTGGTACACCGATGTAATCTGAACAAGGCTCCAGGAGAAGACCGAGTATCGTACGAATTTTTCAAATATGCCACGGTGAACTTTATTGAGAAACTTACCGAGGCATACAACTACATTTTTAATGAGAGAAGAGTTCCAGAAAGTTTTCGCAAAAATATTATACTCCCACTTTTCAAAAAGGATGATGTTAACGATCCTAACAACTATCGTGGCATATCGTTTATGAACTCTGTAATGAAAATATTCACTGGGGTCATTCTATACAGGCTTACAATCTGGGTACAACAAAACGAATTACTGAGCGAGTTTAAAGCCGGTTTCCGGAAAGAGTATTCCACAGTTGATAATATTTTTTCACTCACTTGTATTGCTAGGTCTTATCTTGACAGCGGAAAAAAGTTATATGGATTCTTCGTTGATTTCAAAGCAGCGTTTGACTCAATCGATAGGAATGCCCTCTTTTACAAGTTAAGCTGCCTCGGAATGCCCACAAAAATGCTAATGGTAATACAAGGTCTTTATGACAATAATGAAACGGCAGTTTGGGATGGAAACGAGAGGTCCGCTTGGTTTCACACGAATACTGGAGTTAAACAGGGCTGTTTGCTTAGTCCACTTCTTTTTCCGCTCTTTTTGGATGACTTACCGTCGGCTTTGATTGGAGGAATTAGTTTTGCTGGAATTAACATCAAAGTGCTTATGTATGCTGACGATATCGTCATGCTAGCTGATTCTCCGAAAATGATGCAAATGATGATTAACAAATTGCAGGACTACTGCCGCTTGTGGAGCCTCACGGAACAGGCAGATATGCAAGAGAGGAAAAATGGTTCTGGGAAAATGAACCGCTTGAAATCGTAAAGGAATATAAATATCTCGGAGTACTCATAACATCACAACTTTCTTTTAAAAAGCATCTACAAGGTAAACTCATAGATTCAAAAAAGGCTATCAATTGCAACTGGAAGGGTGTCCTTGGGAAAAAAAATGTTGCCCCAAGCGCGAAATACAAGCTTTTTGAAGCAGTGATGCGAGCAATAATGTGCTATGCTGGTCAGGTTTGGGGTTTTCGACAATTTGGAGAAGTAGAAAAATTGTTAAGGTACTTTCTTAAAAAGATATTTCGATTACCGGAAAATACGCCTACATATGTATATACTGCATTTGGAGGCTGGTGTCTCGCCGCTTTACATTTTCTCACTCAGAATGCATTTTATTTACATATAAGAAAAATGTTAGCCCTCCCAAATCATCGACTACCAAACATAATTGCAAGGAATCTGCTGCAACGAAAATCTCAATTTTTCGCGGAATGGTCACGACTAGAATTTCAGTATAACGTCGAACTGGTGGAGAGGGGGTTGGAAGATTGGAGTAGAACCTTTGAGGTGTTACTGGCAAAGATCGAGGAAACATGTTTTGAACAGTTTACTGAGATGGCGCTACGGAGTGAATCTAGAACCATGTATAAAACCTTGCGGCATAACCTTGGTGTCAATAATTATTTCAATGACCGATATTCGATTCATACAATCTCTACAATCTTTAAAATCAGAGGGGAGCTACTTCGTCTGAATTACCAACCGTATGGTCCAGAGAGAAATACAGAGTGTTCGCTGTGCAACCTCAGATCATCAGAAGACACATACCATTTCTTAGCCATCTGTCCCGTTCTGAAGGAAATAAGACGTGCCTATTGGGTAAGGCCTACCTTAACTTGGAGTGAAGCTTTTGAAGCCCTAAACGGCCAAGATGAGTTTACTGTGTTATACGGTTATGTGAAAGCCGCCTTAAGCTATCGCAATCAAATTTTAAATGAAGCATTTTAAAACCTTCAGAAATTCTTTAAACTTTAAATATTTTTACTAAAGATATATTTTACTTTTACTTAAATATTTTTTAAAACAAACTCAACTATAATTTATCGGAAATAATAGTCTCTTTTTTCTGGCTGACGGCAAAAGCCAATGCTATATATTGTGAAATTTGTAAAACATGATTTTTAATTCTTTTGTTCAATAAAATCACACTTACTACTACTACTACTACTACTACTCATCCAATTGTGGCCAAAAATATTCGGTTATCATTGAACGGTAGCGATCCCCATTCACAGTAACGTGCCGGTCTTGAGCATCACGGAAGAAGTACGACCCAATGACGCCGCCGGCCCATAAACCACACCAAACCGTAATTTTTTCGGGATGCAATGATGACTCATGGAGTACGTGTGGATTGCTGCCTGACCAATACCGCATGTTTATTGACGAAGCCATTCAGCCAGAAATGAGCCTCACCGCTGAAGATTATTTTTCGATGAAAATCCGCTCTTAACGTTGAGGCCACTTTGGACTCGTTGTTGGCTCGTATATCTTTCCATCATGAAATGGCAAACCTTACTGAAGAAAAATGTCAAAAGAGCGGCAAGAAATATGGCGTCGTTTGCTGTCCCTGTTGCTCTACTTTTGTAGCGTCCCTGTTGAAAAACTCTTTACATAAAAAAAAGGTCTTTTCAATCTGTATCAGTTCAGTACATGTACATATACCAAAAGTTGTGCATGGTCTGGTTTTCGAAATATATTGATCCAAAGAGATTTTACTCGATTTTACGGAATATCGAACCCTAAAATAGTTTTTAGTTAGCGATATTTCTGCAATCAAAACCTGTAAGTGGTTGCAGTTTTAAGAGATGTATATTATCTATTCAAGATCTTTTTTTAAATTGAAAACCAAAAGCTTCAGCAAATACAATAATACTTTAAAATTATTAATTTTGTTTTGTTTTGTTTTTTTTTTAATCTTTAATATTTTCCAAAGAAATCTTCTAAAAATAATTATAAAAAAATAAAAATTATTATCCTTACAGTCACTTTGGATACTTCAACAAAAGCCTGGATGTTATTCCGTTTGATCAAAGGGAGATTTACTTGAAGGATGAAATCGGCCTTAAGACGCTTAAAGACAATAATAAACTAATTATTGTAACACGACCCCATGTACATCATTTACTTTGGCACATATCGCCTAGAGTAATTCGTGAAGTGATACTTCCATATTTAGACTAACATTGATTTAAGGTGTTTGCTCTCTTTTGAAACACTAACTATAGTGTGTGTGTGTTTTTTTAAGACTAAAATGTTAATAATGTGATAACTAGCTAAAACCTTTCAATAGGTAAACTATATATGGTCCTTAAATATTGGATTTGGTTTTCTTAAATCTCTCTAAGGAAAAGTAGTAAATGAATGGAAATTTTTTATGCAAAGCTAAACATGGTTTTCTTTAAATTTGACATAAGTAATTACAGGGATTGTTTTAATAATGCCGCCATCATTATTAACTATTGTTTAAAAGTAAGTTAATCTTTAAATTAATAGCAAAGAAAACTGAAACTTGAAACTATGTTAAAGTAATTAATTAAATTAATTAAATTAATTAACGAGGGAAAAAAAATTATGGATTAGTGCAGAAACGAAATTAGCCATGAATCATCGAGTATTTTAACTTACTTTACTGTCTGAAAAAACGTCAGCTTTGAATTCCCTGTGATCCTGACTAAATTGTTTCTAGTTAACCAGACTAAATTCTTTATCATCCGCGATGAATTGGTCTTTAAAACGGAGCTGAGGTCTTTGGGGACATTGTTGTCCATTCACTCGATGTAATCGGGACAATGTAGTGGAGAGGAACTCAATTAACATCTTTGTAAAGCTCATACAGTTCCCGGTTGTATTTTCATCTGTATTCGTCCTCCTCGCACAAAATCTTACGAATGACTGTAAGTTTAGGTACCTATCACATCGCGGCTATTGAAAAAAGTATATACTAACGTATATTTGAATATTTTTGAAAAAAAAAAAAAATATAAAAAATAAAAATTAGATTTTTTTTTAAATATTTAAATATAATTTATTTATTTTTTAATTTTCAAAACGTATTATGTATAAACTTTTTAATTATTAAGCTACGTGTTCGATATTTTTATTAATTCATCTTCAGGCTTATTTGTTAACTTGACTAACGTATATCTTAATTTACAAAACCGCTAGACAAAAAAGTTTTGAAAGGTTTTGAATGAAACCTCTGAAGGAATCTTGGTCTGGTTCGATTCTCAGTGATGGCAAAAAGTTTTTTAAATAAAATTCAAAAAATTGACCAAGCGCCACTAAAAGGAGTCTGATGATCGGCGTGGCATTGGTGAAATAGTTACATCTTTATCACTTAAAAACTTAATCGTAGCCACCCAAGTGCCGAAGCTTGGCAGCATAACTACAAGTGTGTTACCACACAAAAAACCCCTTCTACAAAATATTTTATTTGACCAGAAAATGATTACTTGCGGTTGCATTTTTGACTCAGGATCAATTTCGATGTGATAAAATGAACATCATTTAAGTTTTGACAGTAATGTTTCATTTTCACTTTTTTCACTTCACCAATACAGTTCGACAATACACAACTAAATATTTATGTAGGTACATATTACGTACATATATCTGTATTAATTGAAATAAAGGGTGTTTTTTAGAGGTATAGAACTTTTAAATGGAATGAAACGAAGATGATTTTTTTTTTAATTGACATAAAATTTACTTTATTCGAAAGATAATCTTCTGGCATTATAATTTAAATATGATTTCTGGCATATGACCGCCAAGGCTGGCTCGGACGTAGTCTAATCTGAAGGTCCAATTTTCGATGACTTTTTCCAACATTTGTGGCCGTGTATCGGCAATAACCCGTAGAATGTTGTCCTCCAAGTGGTCAAGGCTTATCGGCGTAGACTAGCGACTTCACATATCCCTACAGAAAATAGTCAAGCGGCGTTAAATCGCACGATCTTGGAGGCCAATTCACGGGTCCGTAACGTGAGACTATAATGCGGTTACCAAACGTTTCCTTCAATAAATCAATTGTGGCACGAGCTGTGTGACATGTTGCGCCGTCTTGTTGAAACCACAGCTCCTGCACATCATGGTTGTTCAATTTATGAACGAAAAAGTTAGTAATCATCGCTCTATAGCGGTCACCATTGACTGTAACGTTCTGGTCAGCATCGTGTTTAAAGAAGTACGGACCAATTAATCCACCAATCCATAAAGCACACTAAACAGTCAGTTTTTGTGGATGTAACGGTGTCTCAAGATAAACTTGAGGATTATCATCACTCCAAATACGGCAGTTTTGTTTATTGACGTATCCATTCAACCAAAAAAGAGCTTCATTGCTAAACAAAATTCGCTTATGAAAATTGGGATCAACGGCAATCTTGTTTTGGGTCCATTCACCGAATCTACGCCTTGTTAGGTGATCCTGTGGCTATTTATGTTGGAATGAAATTGACTGCTGACAAAATGGCCGCCAGTTAAAATAGTGTTGTCAACTTAAAGTTCTATACCTCTAAAATCGATTTTGAAAAATGGGGCCAAAAGGACGCTGACCCCCTAGAAATCGTTTTTTTTTTCAAATTTGATTTATTCCTTTCGATTGGTCTCTGTTTGAACATTACTGGCTAGTCTATAACTTTTTTAAACAACCTATAAAAGTATTTGTTTTTGATTTTTGAAAAGAGATTCGATCAGTTTTTTAATTTGTTATCTTTTTTTCGAAATTTAAAAGATGACCATTGTGAAAAACACAATTTTTTAAATTACCACACATTGGAATTATTCAAAATATTTTTTTTTTAATTATTGGAAGCCCACGATTCCAAAATTTAAAAAAATCTGTTTAAATTAAACAGAAAACAGTTTTTTTTTTAACTTTAGATCGTTATTTTTTTTATTGAATCATAAAGTACACAGGATAGAATTATGCTTTGCTGAAAAACACATGATCTTTTTTTCAGACTCACGCTTATGCTGAAACTGACTTAAGGAGCAGCGTGTCAAATTAGTCCGTTTCACTGTGCACAATTCGGCTTACTGTAGGAATGTATCTAGAAGTTTGTAATAGTTGGGAAACATTA
The DNA here is from genome assembly GCA_951394125.1 of Epistrophe eligans. NCBI lineage: Eukaryota > Metazoa > Arthropoda > Insecta > Diptera > Syrphidae > Epistrophe > Epistrophe eligans. The sequence goes on along the minus strand of OX596030.1, from coordinate 61,830,016 downwards.
TTCCCTAACACATTTACCGTGTGTTGTCACGCTGGATAAGTATTCCTGTCATTCCGAGTTCGGCCATCGCCGCCGCACTGTGGTTCAAAATGATTTTTTTCGTTGCAAAAATCATATAACTTCTTCTTAAAGGAAATGTGTAAGGCTATAAAAATGGTGATTTTTAAGAGAATTGATTCATAGGGTGTTTTTAAATCATAGACGGAAGTAAGATTTCCTTAAAAAATGAACGAAATAAGAAAGGAATTAAAGCAAAAAAAAAAAAGTATTTAAACACAGCAAGTATTTGAACAGTATTTTTTTATAGTTTTATAAAATAAAATGGAATATGTACCTGATAAGTCTATTTTAAACAATTTATAGATTTTAATTAAAAAAAAAAACAATCGTTGGAATCATAATCAATTTCAACATTTATTAGACTTACTATAGTTCTGGGCAATAACTCTTTTTGAGCCAGCATATTATATACATTAATCTTCATTTTGACGGAAACGTCATTTTCATTCGGAAACGTTATTTTGTTAACGATATTTTCTTTAGTCTTTATTTCTTGATTCTTGTGCTTCTTCTGAAAGCTGTATTTGGCTTTTAGTAGATCGGAAGTGTTTTTAGCAGAGATAATGATTTATAAAGATTGGAAAGCTCGGCTGTCATTCTGGTTTGCCTACAAGCTAAACACGGTGGTGAGTTCAGATTCCTATCTTTATAATTCATAATCTCTGGTTTTTAGTACATATATTCGTTGAATCTATACATAATAGATGCATTTAAAATCACTTGAAGTTTCTTTATTAGTTTTTCATCTACTCCGGTTATAGCTGACGTTATACTTATGAAATTTCAAAAAATCTTCGTGACGTGTTTCCATCATTTGTACAGCCATAAAATAATTATCCATAGTCTTTTCACTTTCACATTACTTCTGGGAGGTTAAAAAAAAAACAGAAAGGATTATAATTTTCTTTCTTTCCAACGTTCATTCGTATTACCCTGCTTTAGTTTCAAAAATTAGGAGGAATTTATTCAAAAAGGGGCGCAAAAGTTGGCGGATTACAAAAACTAACAATCAGTAGTTTGTTTACAAGATTTAAAGTTCATTTTTTAACAATTTATTGCTATTTAAATAAAAAGAGGCGTTTAAGTGGGCAGATTTACGATCAAGATAACAACAAAACTTATTCTAATACATTTTTTAAATTTATTTCGCGATTTCAGCTCTTTTGTGAAAGAAAATAACTCATACATTCCAAAAGTAAATTTGCAAACTAAATTACATATCTCAAAAGACAAATAGACTAAAATATCTTAGTAATTTTTCAGTGGGATTGTAGGTAGCTCTTTTCAAACCTCAAAAACTCATAAGGAAAGTGTTTTTTTGGTTTATTTATTAAAAATGTTACTTAAATATTTTTTTTTTAAATTTTAATTTATTAACAAATAAAACAATAATGTAAATTGAAGAAAAATAAGATTTTCAATTTAATATGCCATCTCTGCAAAAAAGAAAAAAAAAATAAGTTAGTTTTTTTTTTACACTAAAATAAAATTGCTTAGCTAACTTAGCTTTGAAAAGCTGTATAAAACAAATAATTTATCAAAAATTATTTTTTTTTTAAGCTTTGTTTATATACCTATCAGTCCTACCAGAAATAAAAAATTAAAAAAAAAACTCACTCAATCAAAATTATAATTTTATAAATTTTATAAATTATAATTTTTGATTGAGTGAGTGAATCCACCCGCGCATCTTTTGGTGAAAACATATTTATAACAGTTCATATATGAAAAAAAATCAGTAGGTAGGCGTTAAATCGAAATTGTTTCATAGTTAGGTTGGTTGTGTCGTATAAAAACTTTAGATCCTGAGTTTTTTTTAAACTTAAAAATTTACACCTATACATACATATCTACATATGTATAACACCATAAAAAGCTATTAACACTTCTAAAGCTATTTGTCACACGTAAAGTAAGACACTTCAATAAGGAAAAAAAAATATCCAAAACCAATATATTGAAACCTTTAGAGTGAAACGTTCAAGAATTTAAATTCCAATAACGTCAATATTAAGTGCTTAAAATTCAAAGAACTCACCGTGCCACCCCCGAGGATATTGTCATTTAAATACTTTTTTTCAAATGTCATGATTATGATAAGATAATATTCCAAACACGTTCGGGTTGTCTTGATAAACTCAATATTGCAAGAGTAATTTGATCTTCTTGTATTGCCATATTATATACCTATTAGGTGTATGTTGCTGTCCTTACGGAATTCCATTTATAATATGGTGAACTTCTATTTAAATTATTGGTTGAAAATAGATTTACTGAACGTGTCGTGTCGTGCCGTGCCGTTCCGTTAAAATATAAAATAATTCGTGAAGTAAGCCTTAAATTCGAAGAAGTGTTTGGTTGATGTTTTAATTTACACATAATTATGTTTTGAACTTGTAAGAGTGTTACATTTGTAGGTCTCATGGGCTTAAAAGTTTAAAGAACAAAAAACTATTCTTAGGATTATTGGTTTCAGCACAATTAAGCTATGTATAGTGGTAGTGAAAGGCAAAGTTTTCAGTGCCACTTGTAGATTCTGCAACCTTCATGAGAAGCTTCCGTAAGATTATATTAAGTTTTGCACATGCGAGTTAAAGCCTCATGTGATCCATAATAAGTACGGTGTTGGGGTTAGTTAATTTAATTTAAGGTTGTAACCTCCTCCATGACAGTAGAAACTTAAATTCATTTTATAATTCAGGGATGGAATCGGCTAAGATAGATTTGCACTTTGACAGAATTTTGTGTAGAAATTCACACAAGTTTCAAAGTAAAGGAGCCTAGTTCCATTTTTTTTTTTAATGAAGCTTAACAGAATTTTGTGTTGTTTTGGGCAGAAAATGACAGAGTTTTAAAGTAAAGGAACACACCTAATATCAGTCGTAAGACAAAAACGTGTATTGTAAACATTCAACGATTCTCGTTATGTGTAATGGCATTTGAATTTGAACGATAAGGAATTAATTTCAACGATAATCGTTTTACATCATAATAGTCTTTTTCGGGTGATAACAAATTTGGTTGTGACTTTAAAACGAAATTGACTTTTATGCTGCAGAACGACTATAGTTACCATAAGCCTTTGAAGGCTTGGTAGCGGTGAAAATTTTTATGATTTTTTTAATCATTAAAAAAAAAAAAAACATTCCTGTGACCAAAAAACTTTACTGTAATCAAGGAGATATAGAAAATATAAGAATTTGTACCTTCAGGAGACACAACATTATATTAGCAGTGTTTTTTTTTTGCAAGTCCATAGCATTGACAAAACAACGACATTGGAACAAAGTGATTTACACGGAAATAAAGGATTTTCAAATAGGGACGGGTTGATTTTGACAGCTCGTGGCGGCCATATTGTTTCTTTTACTTTCTTTAAAATTATCGTCTTTTAATCAGTTACTAAAGACAAATCATCATGGCAAGTTACCAAACGACCATACGCAGTGTTGTGTGTTCGCTAATTGGGATTTGGAGCAGTTGGAAGTTGATCCCAATTTTGGTCAAAAAATCAAGCCAATTTTGGGATGAATAGGTACATGAATATAAGCAAAATTGCCGGATTTGGGACGACACCAATTCACGCGATATTCACGAGGTATGGTATGAAAAGTATGGAATGCTAGGACTTTAGATTAAGAAAATGCCTGACGAAAAAGTAACTAAAAAGATTAATGAACAAAAAAGGGGGATTGATGTTAAAGTCTCCTTTCATCCCCCTACGTTTAAATTCGGTATGGGCAGTAAAGGGTTATTCCTTTATAAGGACGGGTAGATCTTGACAATTCATGGTGCCCATTTTGTTTTTTATATTATTAATTTGTCTGTATTTTTTTTTTTAAAGACACTTAAGTCAAAACATTCAGTAACTCGAATTACGCCAACGATCTTGGTTTCGATTTCCAGCCAATGGCACCTAATAAAAACAGATATTTTTTCCACGCGTTACATGACTGCCTCTTGGAAGAATTAATGAAACTTCCAAGAGTATATCTTGTCATGGAAAAGTGCTTCTCATCTTAGTCGTTCGGCAGAAAATTTTAAGTCCTCTCCGTTCCTGCCAATAACACGCATACAGATATGGTTGAGAGTTGTAAGTCACTATAGGCCCTGGTTCTACACGAGCTTTATTTATTTATAAAGTCAAATCAGAATGGAAAGTTACAGCGATGAAGCTTGTTTTTGACGACAAGCAAAATTTTCGGGGTTTGTACGATGTAAATCCATACGAAGTCCAACAAGTGTTACTGCATCCGCTTCCGCAGTAGGTTTGGTTTGGGTTGTGGGCTTAGGCGGCGGCGGCATAATCGATTCATATTTTATCAGAAACGGCGATGGCATTGCTTTCACTACATCAATAGAGGCCGCTATACCGATCGGTAAAGCAATTTTTTTTTTCCGCAAGCATATGCTTTTCTCTACACATTTCTTACAACATTTAGCTTTAATAAAAAAAAATAGTATTTTATTTAAAACCTTGTTTGTGTTCCTTTACGTCATCAATTCATGCATGAAATTCACATCTGGTTGTTTTCTTTGCTTAAGGGTTGCATTGATATAATATACAATTTAACTCCTTATTCACCTCAAAAGATTTGTCGTTTATTCTTTACTTTCTAAAATATTCAAGCATTTCGAAATGTGGATTATAATTAAAGCAAAGGCCTTCATGGTTTTATTATTATTATTTTTTTTTTGCTACAAAAATCCTTTGTGATAATAAACACCGGATTATCTGCGAGACTTGTGAAAACAATACCTATATTTTCGAGGGTTGCTTTCCTGCGGATATTTTCGTGTGTTTGATAAATAGTGAGCTTATGGGGATGCTTTGCAAAATTTGGTTGTACCTATACATATGTAAGTAGATAGACAGTTATGTGGTTATTTTATAGATTATCCTTCTTACCAAATGACGGAATGTTTATAACATGTAGTATTTATGATGTACCATAGTACCTAGACGTTTTTGGTTTGTCATGTAGCTCATACAATCCAGAATATACAGTCATTTGCTTATTTATTAAATAAGAACATTATTTAGCTAAACTTAAATAATAACAATGAAAACATCATCGCTTAAGTAAAAACTTTATCCGAATAAACATAATTTGTAAGCGCAATTTGAAAAACATCACACAATCTTTTAAACCCTTCAATTTATGTCTTCCATGCCAGCAGCAATAGCAAAACGCAAAAAGGCCTTAGTCCCAAAACACTTATTTTATTTCACTTACATAAGGATAAAGAAGATAATTGGCACCAATTGAAACCGAAGAAATAGGGAGCAAGTACAAGTCTATTAAAACTTTATGAAAACACAATCGTTTCGTTTTATTGCAATAATAATGGAGACTTTAGAGAATATCCTTGGGAATATATATATTTTTGTAGATAAAACAACCAAACGCAACCCCTACACACTAAAAGCCGCATGTTTCGTGGCGAAACATTTTGAACAAGTTATACCAACAAGCCAAACCAACAAACCAACAAAACCAAGCATCAGCAAGACAACATACCTACCCTACATAGATATAGTCGAGTATTATTAAGAGAGGAGTTTTGAAACCGTGGATAGCAAGCAGCAAATTAGAAAACTTATATTCCGCATCGTTTGTTTGAAGTCCTCACAATTTTATACTTGTAACAACTTTGGAAAACTTTTTAAGGATGAACGAAAAATGCAAATTTTCTCGCAGTTTTGGAACAACCATCAGACGTTAATTAACTTTCGACAATTTTAAATTTGTTTCAAACAATTAGCCTGTAATTTTCCATTTTAGAAATTGTTTCGAAATCTAATTGAAGGGATTAACTATACTAAGACTTTGTAAATATGTATCTGCCTACATTATATAATGTGATTATGATTGTGCCAAAAGTTAAATTAGGGTTTTCCATCCAAAATTAAAAAAAAAATTATTTGTTTTAATTTGTTATTACTTATTTTATTTTAAAGCAACACTTTTGATTTTAGTTTATTTTTTTTATTTATTTACATTAATGGATTAAAAGAAATGAATCTTACCATGACTTCGTTCGGGTTTATTAAAAGCACTTGCAAATTTCAGTCTATCGTCATTGATAAATTTCTGAAGAAAAATGTGATAACACGAAAATAACGGTTTTTGAACTGAAATTTTATAAATTAAATGATTTAAATGTAGTTACATAAAAATAAATCCATTTGGTGGCGTGAAATTACGATTTTCTATACTGAATCCCCACGAATGAGAGGCACCTTTTCATGTAACTTTATCGCAGAAGGCAGATAGGGTTTTTTTTTTAGGTGATTCAATTCGCCGGCGGTGGCGTGACGCTGTCCTACTCAGTTACCGCCTGGTTTTAAAACAATGCAAACTTTCGATCTTTTAATTAAAAAAAAAAACAATAGATTGCAATCGCCATTCATTTGAATTTAAAATAATTGCAATCAGAAAAATGAGATCTCGGAGATCTCAGCAATCTCAATTACTTGAATAGGATTCCTCAGCAAAATTTCTCAGATTTTCTGAAGAAAAAAAAAATCTTGAATATATGATATCTTATTTTTCTGAACGCGTCAAATGAATATAAGATAATGCATGTATTCATAAAAAACTCTTTAGGAGCGGGGTCCACGTTCCCTCCTTTAGGCACCAAGTGCCATTTTCTGAAAAAAAAAGAAATATAAAAAAAAATATAAAAAAAAAATTAAGAAAACAACGGCAACACTAACGACATCATCCTTTGTTTTTTCAAACCCAAGATCCATTTTTTAATTTTCTTTTGAATTCAAGTTGTTTTCAGTTATAGTTTTTAAAATATTTGTATATTTTTAAACTCAACATTTTGAAAATAAAAAAAATTAAGAAATAAGTCTCAATTAATTTTTTTTGATTCAAAATTTTATAATATTCAATACCAACTATTTTTTTTATTATTCGATATTTTTATCAATGGCACTGAATAATGTAAAATTTCAAAAAAAAAATCAAATTAAGATATCTGTTTAAGCTGAACGGATATCTTCAAAAATCACCATATCCAATCAATTTCTTCGACAGCAAAAGTATATAGTGAAGTGACAGAGCCCTCTGAAGTCGAAGGAATCCTATACCGTGGCAAAAGAATATTTGTTTTGTTAACATCGCATCGATCGGTGCAACAATATCACAGAAAACGCTGCGCCGCCGCTAATTCAAAAATGTAGACAAAACAAGAAAACGAACATTTTTTTACTTTTACCAAAATTATTTTTAAATTAGATGGCAATTTCCAGAATGTACAAATTTTGAAGTTTTACAGGCTTGCTCTGTTTCAAACAATTAATGTTGTTTTTTGTAAGTGAAATTAATACAGTTTCTCAAAGGGAATGTTATTTAAATTTGAATTTGTATTCAAAGTTTTTGTTATTTTTTTCAGCTTTAAATTAGTGTGAGGTTATTTTTAGAACAACCTCGTTTTAAACTAAGTTTAGTTCTTACCTTCATGTATGTTCTTTAAAGAAAGTCATATTTTGGTGAAAGTGTATGGTATAGCAACTCAGCAATTTTGTTTACAAGTAAAGCAATAAAAAAAAGTGATAATAAAAACTTTGTTATTGTTTGTTCACAAAATAAAAAATCATTTGCTAATGCATGTAAAACTTTTGCAGAGTTGCTCTACACTTGCACAAAAACATATATATTATCTATTTTCATTGTAAATACCAATATTATTTTAAAATCTTTTTCCAAACTTTAGGCTCTTGACCAACAATTTTTTTAAAAATCTATGAAACAGTGGTTCATTCGTGTTGCATATAAATATTTTTTTTTCTCGAAACTTTTTTAAACAATATTTTAGTACACCACTACCAGAAATAAAATGTTGTAGATTCCATAATATAATTATTTCCTTATTCGTTCCTAAAAAGTAAACCTGATTGAAGTGGGATTTCATATATACCTACATATGTATGTACATATATGTAAGTGGAATTGAGAACATTGATCCATTAGTTAATGGGTTAAGGATTTTTTATATATGTATTTCCGCCAAAGCAATGCGAAATCTGAAATTCGTCTCTTGTAAACACCAATAACAACAGCCATTTTCGTTTTTGTGTGTTTCATCAATCTAAGCTGGGCGCTCATACTATATGAGGAAATATCTGAGATTTATTTTCTTTGGAAACATAAGACGCGTTTTATGGCAACAGTGTTGTATGCTCATCTCTTTTTTTCCTATAGTTTGTTTATTTTTCATGAATTGGTTTTCTTTTTTCTTTGCACTATACCTTACCGATTTTCAAAACTGAAACGCCATCTACTCACCAGAGTAACAACTTATTTTCGGATCATTTAATTAAATCCAGATAGAGAACAGGATCTCAAGTTGTTGTTGTATAACGTGTTAAAAAATGATCCTAATCTATAACCGTAGATAAAAAAACACCCCTATTACGATTGTCAATTATCAATTGATAGTTGATAAATATTGAAATTGCGTCCATAAAAACTCAATTTATTTGAGAATTGATCAACTATTAAGTGATAAATATAAATTTTCTTGTAATTCAGAACGCGCTGCACCATTCCCAATGATCAAAACTTTTATTAATTTGGGTATTGGATTTAATTTTCAATATTTATCAACCATCAAATATTAGTAATTGACCATCGCTTTAGAGGTGTAAAACGCGGCTATAGTATCCGGAATCGGATCGATTTTACAAAAAAAGTATCCATAACCATAAGATTTGTTGCACATTTTATAGGCTAGATGATTTTTAAATTAATTTTTTGAATAATCTTATCGAAACAAGGATGATAAAAATATAGAAAATATCACTAAATGCATTATAAGTACATAATTATTTCATCGCATAACGCCCGAAGTTTTTCTTCTCATTATTGTGCATTTGTACTTCATTTTTTTTTTTTTAAGGAAATGTACTTACAGTACTTAAGTAATATATTCCCATAAATTATATGATAGAACAATATAATTATTAAAGTTTACCTTCTTTTAACAAACCAGTAATTAAATTAGTATTTGCCCCCGATCCCAATGTATGTATATGTGTATTGTGTATTGTTTATTAAGCAAAACTAAAATGAACGTAAGCGTAAGCCGACGTCATATCATGTTAAGAAGGTGTGGCAACGTCCTGCATTAATAAAACAACTATTTCACTTCTGTAACCCTTCTATTTGATAAAGAAACATAATTAAGTAATGGCTAGTAAGTCCCACGACGACGACGACCGACCGCGAGGACAACGACGACGATGTCCACGAGTTGCAGGAAAATTTGCTAGGCAAAGGCAAGTATATTTATATTATATGGAATATGGAAGGTGAAAATGTTTATAATTGCAGATAGCATCAACTTTAGTTCTTGAGTTATGGATAGCCATAGCGGAACTATCATCAGTGCCACTCAACTACTGCCATGCCACCCCTTAAACCTTATTGTTTAAGGTAAACAATCATTTGGTTTACTTTTGATTATTTTTACATTTATTGTATAAGAAATAACAAAAAAATGATTATAGCGCAGGGCCCTTGAATGTAATCGATTAAGTAGTTATATTCTTAATACATACAAAACTACACACTTTTTGACAAGAGACTCTTCAAATTCTGTTTAAATTGTTTAATCATTATTTATTAACAACTGGCATAGGTTTCTGGAAAATAAATAAATAAATAAATTTGGTGGCACAAACGCTCTAAAACTAGAACCTAGTGAGTTACAACTCTCGACCATTTCTGTATGTATGTTGTGTTGTTGGCAGGAGGGGCCCAACAACTTTCTTAGGTGAGAAGCACTTTTTCTTCAAAGATTCGTCGCTTCTTCGCAGGCAGAATAACATCAAAAATGCATTTTTGTTTCGAGGAAAATACCCCCAAATAGAACCATGTATTCTTTAGAAGGTTAACTTCCTGAACACAATGGATACGCAACTGCAATTGGAACTGCAGCTGGAATAGCTGTCAAAATATTTAATACATACAAATTCAATGTTACGAACACAACGCAACTGCAGTCGGTGCTGCAAGAGTTCACCGACTTTTAACTTTTCACGTGCAGCACTTTTGACGTTTTAATTTGTATGAAGAAAAAAAGAGCCGGAAAAAAAATAATGAAGATTTTTGTAGTTGTTTGTTTCGTGAAAAATATTATTTATTAAAAGAAAATTATCAGAAATAAAAAAAGTGAAAATTAAGCTCATGGTTGTCTTTTTTTTTAATATACAAAAAGCTTGCAGTTCCAGCTTCAGTTCCAGTTGCAGCATTCTATTGTGTTCCAAAAACAAAACAATTTAAAACAACTGTTTCAAAACTAAGAAGCTTTTATTTAGCCTCTGCATATAATTATCACTAAAATATTACTATTGTTGCTTAAAAAATAAGTAAATGACAGTTATTAAGGGATAGTCATTTTTTGTTCTCAAATTAACACATTGTCATGTGATTCCCTGAAGAAATCAACTAAGTAGACAACACCAGCTATTTTGTATAAGGTTTAAAAAGAATTGAAGGTGTGTTTAGGAATGAAGCTGTTAACATAGCAATTATAGAAGATATTTGTTATATGTGAGATTAGTAGGTTATTTTTAAAGTTAATCATCTAATTTAATTGAGTGTTACTTAACTTCATTTAAATATGATATTAGAGAGTTTGAGGTGATGAGTTTTTAAATATTTCAAATGAGTTCTTAACTCTATTCGATAGCTCCAAAAATATATAAAACTCTGAGTTCACAAAAGTTGAAAAAAAAAATTTAGAGACCTGAAGAAGTACGTAAACAACGTACGAAACGTCGCCTATCAAAAAGTAAATAAAGAAAGAAAGGCCTGAAGCCCACAAAAATAGGATTCAAATATTTACTTAGCAAGCGTATATAGAAGGATAAAGAATTTATATTTTTGATCCGAAAGTTTTATCGGCAAAAACTTAAAGCGTGTTTGGGTCAAGAAAAGAAACAAATCATATGTATATAAGGTGATCTATTTTCCGCCGTTTAGAAAAAGAGGTAGAATATTATGTAGAAAAAATGTGTGAGTACCGGGACTTACGTCAAAATGTATAAACGTCTATATTATAGTCCAAGTGCTGGATTTTCGTAAATTAACCTACCCAATATTCACGATCCAATCATATGGTAACCGTGTACGTGTTACACTTAACGTATTACACGTTACAAGCTACAAGTAGGTATGGCCCACGTTTTTAATTTACCCTACCGCCAGCATAAATGTTTAAATATCAAAAAATCACATCAAATGGAAATCAAATTATTAAACAACAACCGCAACCTTTCAGTTGTTGTAAAACTTTTTTAAGAGCCCATAACAATTTTTTTTAAGTACTCGGGAGTCGCGCCGTTGAAAACAAAATTAGCATTACGATGAGATGATGAAAAAGTCCAAAAAAATGAGACATTATGACGAATATATCGGTCGTTCGGTGCACCCGTCCGTTGTAATTTGCTAGAGCCTAAACCAAGTGCGATTTGCTTTAAATTTGTTACGATCATTATTATGTGATTACCTTTTATAGGAGAAATTCGAATTCAGTTAGCTTCCATACAATGATTTTTTGATCCAACAATTTTTATTACTTGATATCTGTAATGACCAAAGTTGATTGTAAGGAAACTGCATTTCAGGTTTTGCCAAAAAAATTCACACTACGTAATAAGTGTTCTGACGTTTTTTGAGAATATTTCCTTATTTTTGAACATTTTGTTATAATTTTGGAATCTGATGCTATAATACAGTATTGCATTTAAAAATTTAGATACCCTTCGAAACTTTTTATCATATTGTTAATGAAAGTTGTTTAAATAGTCTGCTAAAACTTAAAAATTTCAAAGCCTTTAGCAGCCCAATAAAATTAAATTTCTTTCAAGAATATTCCATCCAAAAATGAGTGTTCCCTAAATTTGCGCCAGGGCTTTTAATTTTGTTAGGGCAAAATTATTTTTTCTCATATTTAATACTTGAAAACGCGTATCAGCTTTTTTGGAAGGCAAAAATAGTAGCTTAGGTCCACGTTTGCGTTGTTTGGGCTATTCAGTTTGCGAAACACTCTGTAGTCCGAACCAATGCTCCAAATATATCTTTGTCCAAACAGCGATTGTTATTCGCAGTTTGGGAATTCCACCGCCGTTCCAACACCACGGTTCGTTACAGGTGGCACACTGGCGCCCAACGTGGGGCGAATTGAATTGAATTTAAAATGAATTTCAACCCTTAGATACTTTAACACTGGTTCAAATTAAGATACCTTTCATAGGAAGGTACTAAGTACTTAAAACATAAAAATAAAGCTCTTCTCTTTTTTTTTGATTTTTTTTTCCTGGAATATGTGTTTTATTTCTTTTTATATTTTTAAATTATATCCCCACAACTTCGAAAAAAACTAAAACGCATTACATTAACAATTCGATATAAAAGTATTCATTGAACGACTTTAACGAAACTAGAAAATTATATAAATATACCCCTACTACGCAGTTAAATTAAATTATGCGCATCTGCAATTTAGCATAATAATAATATAATGTTGACAAAAAGCAATCCTTTATTTTCCCAATATCTATCCACACACACTCACCTATATACATACATATGTAGCTATTGAGTTTCCAATTAATTAACTTTTCGCGTGATGAACGCGCTGAGTTCTTCCTTTAGATTTTTCTTCATGTTCTATACAAAAATGCTTGCATTAATTAGTACGATAACCAAGGTTTTGTGTATTTGATAATCCTTTGAATACTTTATTATACTGGTAGCATATATTCCCAAGAGTCTGGACATATTTAGGTTGGTATAACTTACCTAGGTGCGGTTTGTCACCCCATCTACATATACATATGTAGAATAGGTGCGTCAGCGTTGTCACTGTTTCTTGCTTAAGGCACTCCAAATTTGACCCCATCATCAGTATGTTGTTGAATGGTAAAAGCGATTGAAAGTGATGATAATAAAAATCAGAAAGATAGTGTATTATAGAGTTTTGCTTTAGCGCTTATAATAATTTTTATAATTTTCACAAATCTTGAATTCCATAATTGTGCTGTCATGGTAGTAAGTGGTTTAGGAAAGAGTTGTCGTGATGTGTGTGTTAAATGATAGTAAAACAGGCAACATTTGTTTTATCACCTTTTGCTTAAAATATTATGTATGTACAGTACTTTAACCTTAAAATAGGGTTAATCTGTGTATTAATATAAAAATAACTCAATTCCTTCGAAAATAGTTCAATAGATAATAATTTTTTTTCCTTGAAAAGGAAGGCCACAGAAACGCTTTGATAAGAATAGGATGTATAGGTTAGGTATACTTATAAAAATGTACACATAATATTTATACATGTATGTACATAAATTGAATTTCATTAAATTTGGAATAAAAGAAATTTAGAATAGTTGAACGCTAATTGTGCTTCAGGTCCTTTCTTTCTTGGTCAATTATATTTAAATAGAAGGTTCAAATTTTGAAGTCCAAATTAGAAAAAAATTAATACTGCTGCTCTGATTTTACCTACTCATTTACTGTGAAGTTAGAACTTATTGATTCCAAATAGATTTTAATGGTTTCTTTATTTGAGTCTTTGGAATTATTGACATCGATACTTTTTCGGGGCTTTGAGGACAACAACCCCAAACGGCTTTGAACTCGTAAAGTCGTAACATGGATTTTTGTCACTCCAATTTTCCAAGACTTTGTTCATGGTTTCGGGCTGTAGCTCACGGATTGCTTGGATGATATTGGCAATTGGCCTTAGGTGCTTGAAACATTTCCGGATTGTTGGCATAACATCGGTCCTTCATGGTTCCCCACAAAAAAAATCCAAAGGGGTCAAGTCGCAGCTCTGAGGCGGCCAATTGACATCGCCAAGACGGCTGATAACACGATTTTGGAATTTGGTGCGCAAAAGATCGATTGTGGCATAGGCTGTGTGGCATGTCGTGTCGTCCAAATCCATGTCTTCAATTTCAAGAAAAAAAAGTCTTTTAACATGGCTCTGTAACGCCTACCGTTGATCGAAACGTTTTCTATTCTGAATCTTTGCAGATATTTGTAAATCGTTTCGGCTTCCCAAATTTGCTAATATTCAAGCCGAATAACTAGCAAGTAAGCATGCAAAATGCTTAAGGAAGACTATAACCAAAACCGATATACTGCTAACCTGAAAAGTCAGACAGATGTTAAAGCCATTAATTCGGCTATATCATCCTCGAAATTGGTCCAGCAATGCCAGAGTGCCAAGGTCACTCTTACATCTGGGTTTCTGATCACTGTCGCACCGAGAGAAACAAAGTGGCAGGTAAGGTAGACGAACTGACCAATCTAGCATGCAGCCAAGCTGGGAATTCTTCAAAACATACTCACTATCGAAACAGTCGTTATTTTTCTTTGCAAATATCCCCCTCTGACCAGAATGAGAGTACACAAAATTAAAAAGGCATTTTTTGACGATCTAAACATGATATTAGCGATCTTCAGATCAAAGTCTTGATCTTTTAATTCAACGCCGCAAAATGGTTCTGAGACGAAATTCGGTAGCTTCTGTACCGTGCCCTTTGTCAGACTACTAAAACCACGGTCAAGTGGACTAAGAATTTCGGAAGATAGTTCACAGTGCACAGTTCCCGGATGATTACACAATTAGATTGGTTCCAATAAGTTGCCTAGTATGGTAAAGGGTATATAACTGTATATAGCTGTCCAATTGAGTGAGTTTCCTATATGATCTGATCTCTGCGCCATACTACAACTCATAACCATATCATCATAACATATATTTATTCAAAGAGTCTGGTTTCACGGACGGCCTGATTTTGAGACGTCATATCTTGCAGAGTGAGTGAGAGCAAACCAATGCTTAAAAACAATCATTGTAAGGATCAAATCATATGCGTCTCTGGACCGCAATCACAAGCGTTTAAGGTAAGACACATCTTGACGAATATCCACGGGAAAAGTTGTCGCGTATTCCCGTGGAGTTCTTTCGAGTGAGTTATAATTTTAAATCCAGGCATCTATGCAATGATTTACTTTCACAGATTTTTATTAATCCAGATTCAATTATTTTATGTAGGACTGCATATTAAAAACATCTGCAGTCTTTTTGATATTAATAAACAACTATCACATCTTGGATAGTCCCATTGATGACCGATCAAAAGCAACGTTTTTATAAAGCTTCGAAAATATTTGTATCTGAACTGCTGATATCTAAATCATGTAGCTAAATAACAGCTCATATAATATTAGAACCATATTATTTCGAATGATAAATAAAAAAACCAACAAAGAATTTAATGGAAAAAGGTTTGGGTTTCACCCCTTAAACTACACTAAACAAGAAACACCAGGTATAGCTAGTTTTTGAACCGTTTTGCTTGAATTTAATTTTAACTTTGAAAAATCATACAGCTGGTAAAAAGATATATCTAATCATGGCTATTTAAACGTTGTGTTGTTTTAAATTGACCAAACATTCCCTACTCTCGAATTATGCGCCGTAAAAAGTTTCATAATAATCACAAACCTACGCAAACTTGACAATAAGTCACATTATAGCTTACTCGCTACAAATGAATTAAATAAATTGTTTTGTTTCCCCAACATGGCATCCTATCACAAGATTTTTCCACTTCGACTAGGCCATGAATTAAACGAATGAAAAAAAAAAATAAAAATAAAAATATTTCACAATTTATAGCTAAAGCCAGTGTTCGTTCAGTATTAATATTTCAGAAAAGTATACATACATGAACTACATACATATATGTATCTAATAAAATGTTCAGATGTTATTTGTAAATATAAAAATATTTTCCAGAACCTAACCACTTGTTCGACTTGCACTAATTATTAAAAATGCCACACATGCCCATAACAAGTTGAAAATCATGCAAAAGTTCGGGGGAGTCACAGTGTGGCCTTTACTGGTAGCGTGAGAAAGATTCATATTATATGGAGAAATCTGTTGTTCTATCCAGTGCCATTAAGGCGACTGGCTGCCTCCATCCAAGCGTTTTTCTCATACGAATTCATATCACTATGTCACCCATCTATTACAACTCATTAAGAGTGTTGTGGGATTAATTGGATTTAATTGATTTGCTAAACCAGACGAAATTGACCAAACAGTCTAGATTCAATGTGACAGCGATACTCTGACTCTCAAAGTCTGAAAGTGTTTTGGATTGGAACATATACAGCAACACCAACAGCAACACACACTGGCATTTGCCTTTGCCTTGCCAGCTTGACACATCCAATTTCCAGAAGAGAAAAAATAAAATGAATCATTTACAATATTCTTAAGCCAAATGACATCATCGTATATATCCAACCATGGCATTAAACGCGCAATGTTTCAATTAAAAAAAAAGCTATCACTTGCCTTTACCGCGGTACTTAGGAAATTCACAAGACACAACCATCATGCCGCCCTTTGGTATAAAAATAAATGAATCATAAGAGATCATAAAGAACTATGAGATGACAGCTTGTTGGATTGCTCAAACACAATCATAATATATGACGTACACTCTTATTAGCTGCCCCTGTAAACAGTTAAAGGGGCTGAAAGCTAAATCAAAGGAAGACTTTTATTTTTGATTATGAAATTTTATTTTCAATATTTTAAATGTGGTGTGAAGTTTACAAATGATTTTTATGTGCAAACATGCGATGAAGAAAGGTAGGTACTTTATATCAAATTTTGTATAAAAAATTGAACTCGAGATTTTGAACAAATATGACATAGCAAATGGCCTGTTTCTTTACTGGCCCGTGGTATCCCAAATCTACCCAAAACGTGTTTCTTTACTTTTTTCTGGCACGAAAATGCTGGAGCATTTGACTTTTTTTAATTTCCCCCTAGCAAGAATCTACCCCAACATTTTAGCTTCTGATTTTATTACTTGTCAAACTACTGATAATTTCTGTTGTCAAAAGTGACGTTTACCCACAAACGAATCAGAAAAAAACCCAAATGCGTTTCCTTACTTTTCATTTTTGGTCAAAAATTACAACAACAACATAAAGAAGCTCGAGCTCAAACTTTTCTAGAACTTTTTCCCAAATAGCAAAGAAACAGCTACAATGTTTCCAATAAAAACACTTATAACTTTAATCTGGAAATAATGCTGAACATCAGAGTCTCTCAAAATCCATTTTTTAAAAATTATTTTCATAAGGATTTCATGATCTGTAAAAAGTAAAAAGGTTATATTAGGTCCTAACTTTTTCGTTTTTTTTTTAATTTTCGAAAAACCTCTACTCTGCTTTAATTTTTGGATCACCCTGTCCAAAATAATTAGACTTAATGGTGTATTGAATTTTTTACTTGCGATATATAAATAGTAGGTACTATTTATGTACACATATGTCAAGTTATGCATTCGTAAAAAAAATCGAACTCGAGATTTTAATCAAAGTTGACATTACGATGATAGCGAAGTCGAAAAAAGTGGGTCACGCAATTCTGTCCGTCTGTCTTTCCTTTTGGCTGTAGCCTAAATGGGTGAATCGATTTGCTTTAAACGTTTTTTTAAATTTTTTTTTCTGACCAAAAATAACGGTACCTGCCGTACAATCTTTGTTTTGCAAAAAAATTGTATTTTATTTTTCTCAAAAGCGGGGTCACAAATTAAAAAAAAGTATTTTTTTTACAAAAAGGCTACCATTTAAAAAAAAAATACCGAAAAATAGTTATAAATAGTACCTCCCAAAAAAAACTTTTTTTTTGATTTCCGATTTTTTCAAAAATGGTTCAACTGAATTTGATCAATTGTTTTATAGAAAATTTTTCAAAAAGTATTGCATACCAAAGTTTTCAATTATTTTTGTTCGCATTTTTAAAAAAAAGTTTCAAATTTTATTTCTGAGAACTTAATAATTCAAAAACGACTTGGTCGATTTTTATTAAACTTAGCATCGAGCAGTTTTTTACATTATCTAGCAGATTTTAAATACAAATTATTCTTATAGCCAAAAATAACGGTACTTCCCATAATAATGTTATAAAACCGATATGGAAAATCAATTATTTCTCAAAAATTACTCCTACGATTTGAAATTTTATCTATCGTCATAAAATGGTATTTCTCATTGAATCATTTTTTTGCTTTTCGACCATTTCAATTTAAATGAAAATTTTTACACTTGAGCTTCTGATATCAAATATAATACATATCAAAATTTTCAAAAAAAAACAAATTTTGGATTTAAAAAAAAAAATTCAAAATCCGATGTTTCGAAAATGGGTGATTAATTTATTTTCAAAATTAATTGTTTAAGTCCGTATGCATAAGTTCTAAAAAAATGGTGTACCGCAATACTTTTTCTTAAAAATATTTTCAAAATTTTATATATGCATAAAAAATTAATTTTTAAAAAAACCGTTCCAACAATTTTCCAAATATTTTTCTCATAAATTAAGATTTGTGTAAAAAATCGGGTGGTAAACTTTGCGTTGGTGTCAAAACAGTTTCAGAAGTTGTTTAATCAAGTGTGGTCATAAAAGCAAGTTCGTACGACCAAGTCGTGCATTTTATTTTTCATTACATTCACCATGAAACTACAAATAAGTCGATAATCTGGTGGATAATAAATGGTGGTTTAAAACTTCCCACAGCTACCCTTAGGGATTGAAAGTTATGACCATTTGAAATCGCATCCGCATTGCAATAATGAATAGCCATACAATATACATAGTTACATCGCATATAGTATTTTGAAAAAAAAAAGACGCTAGGTGCGACCCACACTGGAACCTTCCCATTGGTGACCATGGAAACCGTGTTATTTTGTTATAAGGAAATTCATAATTCAAAATCTTAAAAGACCTTAATAGGTGTTCAATATCCGATCAAGTGAAAACCAAAGTTGGGGCGTATTCTATTTTCAACTATTTTAGTTGTATTTTTGGCAGATGTTTTTTTCTTAAAAAAAATGTCGATAACATTGTTTATTTCAGAGATATTTGAGCCGAGTTTTTAATAGCATGCTTTGCATTGGTTTTTTTGGTTTAAAAAACACTTTCAATGGAATGTTTCACTAACCTTATCGGTTATTGACTACGTCACTGTGTATGGAATAAAATTAGTTTGGCTTCGAAACTAGTGTTTTTTTTTAAATATTCGACCCGAAAAACCCTTTTCAATGATTTTTAGTATTTTCTTGTAGTTTTTTTGCTTATAAAAAACCGTCAATTGAAACCCATACCAGTAATCAAATATAGAATCGTGTATAAAATAAAATTAGTCCGAAGTAATATCATTCTTTGTTCTCAAAATATTAGAACCGAAAAACGTTTCTCAGCAAATTTTAGCATGTTTTTTTTTAAACTGTCCGTTAATTCTTTTTTAAATTCTTCTCAATTCTTCATTACCTCATTCTGTGTAGAAAAAAGTTAACCTGAAGTCGATGACAGTTCTTGTTCTTGAAATATTCGAGATGAAAGATTTTTTACAACTTTTCTTTTTTTTTAATTAATGTAGAAAGATAACCGTTAATTGAATTATGTTGAAATAAAATTTGTTTTAAGTCAATATCTGTATTCGTTCTTGAGATACAGTAAACCATAGAATGTATCACGAACGTACGAATGTACATACACACACACATACAAACATCTCCTAAAAACAACGGATTCGGATTCCTGTGACCTCGAAATGTGGAAGATATGTCAAAATTTTTGATTCGACAAATCGGACCAATTACAATTACTTTGAAAGGGAAGTTAATAAATTTTAAAATATAAAAATAAAAAAAATACAAAACTTCCCCTACTGCCGATTGTTCTAAATTATTATTTATTCAATTAAACTGCAACTGAAATCTATTTTATCGGTTAAGCATTTTGTCAAAGAGGTTATCCTTGAAGTTGTTTTATTTTAAAATATTCTTCAACACAAGTTTTGGTAACCCAACCTCTAGACTAACCCTTAAATATACACAATCGGTCTAAGGCCAATAGCACCCCTTTAACTAAACCTACCCTTAGGCTTGGATTTACATAACTTCCATTAAATCTTTTTGTGTGTTTCCAATTTATTTTCTTACTAAATACAGAATTTTTCAATCTGAACTCTATAGTACCGCAAGGACCTTTGAAAAAAACCTAGATAAATATGTGTAATTCAGTACCTAATTCATATAAAATGCTAAATTGTATATGCAAAAAAAAAATATAATATAACTACTTTTTAGACATCATATATTATTATTATTGCAAAAGAAAAAAAAAAAGTATTTAGTCAACTTTTCTTTGATATGGAAATGAATAGAGACGGAAGCTATTCATGCTTGGAATTGTCTTTAATCCTATGTTAATGGAATACGCTGCCGCAGGCAAAACTTTACTTCATCCGTCACTCCTTTTTCTTGGCAAAGATTAAAGGCATACGGCAGGAAGGAGAGGAAATGAATATCTTGGAATAATTTGTTAGCTTTGGGAAAAGTTTAAAGAAAACAGTTGCAAAAAGAAGTTTCATATCATGTTCATGTCTGGAGTATTGTAGTAAATTGGGATGCGAGAGCATTAGGTAATTTTACAGATGGAGCACTCTTGATTTTTGAAATCTTTATAGGCCTTAAGCTTTTTTTCGTATTTTGTAAAATGAAATACCTAATCGAAAAGATCTCATATCCTGCATACACACACATAGGTAAATCAAATTAAGGCTCCCTAAATTATTTCTTGAAACTAATGTATTATAAGTATGTATGTGTATATATATTGTATTTATAAATAATTTCGAGGCGCTGTGGTGTAGAAAGTTGTGAATATAATGTAGGAGAAAGTGTAAAAGTGAATAATCGGGTATCTCTACCAATTTACGCGTCTATAATTTTCTAAGGTCTAATATTTTTTAAATACAGTATCTACATCAATATTTGGCCAGTAGTAGGACTTTAACTTTAAAGATCTAGGGATATTCATGACTTAAAGCAAAATTTTAAGTGCTTTCGCTAGGGTTTCTTTCTTTTTAGTTGAGGCCATTACTCTGGGTTATTGACGTTTACTCCAATTGAAATCGATCCTTTTTGAAATATTGCGATCGCAATGCCTCGTAACAACGTCAGAAATGTCTTATAACAACGTCATTGTTTGTGGCTCCATTTAGTTGAAACTATATTCTTGAGTCGTTATCCACAACTGGCCTCAAGAAATTTTCCAATTTAGTGCAGTATTGATGAGAGTTGATGGTGATTGCTGCGCACTGAATTCACACTCTACTGCTGTCGTTTATCGAGCGATTTGTGTACCTACTGCAATTCATAGAAGGTCAGCGAGACACGACCTTGTCATTGAAAACAAGCAATCAAACGATTTATCGTTAAATCCGACGTTCCAGTCTTCAGATTAAAAAAAACGGCAATATTCGCGGCGTGCGTTGCACGTTAAAATTATTGATCGTTGATTATCAAAATAAATTTTGACGGTTTTTATTCGTTGTTCAGATGGTTAATCTTTCTATATTAAATTTCTTAAGTCTTAGTCTTTATACAAAAACCAAATATATGTATATGCAAAAAAATAAAGAAGTCACAATCAATTTAAAATCCTTCGCTTCTTTTCTGCCACTCCTTATTATGACTCTCGACGTCGGTAGACTATTTTAGCGAATGTGATATTTTTTATTAACGTTTGTGACTCGACTGATAAACGTTAACCTCAAAAGTCAAAAATATATTAATTGAGATGTCTCTCTATTCAAACGTCGTCGTCTTAATTTTCGTTATTCCCAATATCATACAACTTCAGTTATTTCCTATCGTTCCAGGGCTGACTAAGGGGGTCAAAAACAAGCATTTTTTTTACTATGGAGGGGGTCTATCTCACCCCGTTTAGGAGGTAGGGGCAATTTTAGAAAAAAATGACTTAAAATAAAAAAAAAAAATATTAAAAGACAACGGCAACATTAAAAATGAAGTACTATACCGGATTTGAAAGCCAGACATTTGTTTTTTAATCCTAAATTTTAAGTAAATTATTTATGTCAACAGTTTTTTAAAAAATCGCATGCAAACTTAAAGTTTTGATAAAAAAATTAAAAAAAACAGTTTAGACCATTTTTTTTTAAATTGTGAAATGAAGTGCTAAATTGGTTATTTGTGGTCAATGCATATCTCAATTTTGAATCGAACACAAAAAACTGAATTGTTATATGTCTTCCTGTTTTTGAGAAAATTTTGGATTAAAAAAAAATCAAAATTATTTTTTGAAAATGCGATATTTCGAAAATCGATAGATGATTTTTTTTTTAATTTTTAACTCCGCATTAATAAATTCTAAAAAATGGCATATTAATTTGTTTTCTTAAAAATGTTTTTAAAATTTTTTATACACAAAATTATTTTTATAAAAAACTGCTTCAACGAATTTTTTGCTCATAAACAATACCTTAAACTAAACTACGTTTATGGCAGATGCAACACAATTTAGGCTCCCATTACCAATTTATTTCTTTAATCAAATGAATGATCGTACATAAGAACAAGTTCGTGCAACCCATAGTCGTTTCTTAAATTCTTTTTGGAGACACGTTGCTTCTGTAGGCTGTAGGGGAGCGAGGCAGATGCATTTGTTTTAAATTTTTTCCCGTATGTTGTAAACGAAAATTTGAGTTTATACCAGTTTCTGTCGGAAAAATTAAGGAGCAAGATCGACCAGTCACCGATGATCGATTTCAGCACCAAACTATAACACAGGATTTTTTTTTTCTTGATTGCATTAGAAAAAATGGAGGTTGGTGACGTGTACTTCAAACAAGATATGACCGCAGCCCACACAGGCGGAGATATATGTATGGACTTTCTGTCACAAAGTTTTTTATGTAGCCTCATCTCGCTATGAGACTATCTCAACTGGCTTACATTCCCTCTTGATTTGAATTTGACCTTATTTCTTGTGAGGTTACCTAAAATCCATTTTTTTTACAGGGTGGGGCCAAATACAAGTTTCATTTTAAAAATGCAATAAATTTAACAAAACTAAATTTCTTATATGCATTATGGCTTTATTAGTAAAAGCAAACATTTCCATTAATTATGGAACACAACGTCGTTTAAGTGGCTGCCTCGACTGGCTTCGCAGTAGCGCATTCTGTCACTCCAATTTTACTAGACTTTTTTGATGGTTTCGGGCTGTAGCATACGGATTGCTTGCATGATATTGGCCTTAAGTGCTTGAATCGTTTCCGGATTGTTGGCATAACATCGGTCCTTCACAATTCCCCACAAAAAAAGCCCAAAGGAGTCAAATCTCAGCTCCCAGTCGGCCAAGTGACATCGCCAAGACGGCTCATAACACGATTTGGGAATTTGGTGCGCCAATGATTGATTGTGGCATGGCACTCCATCCTGCATGAACCAGAAGTCGTCCAAATCCATGTCTTGAAATTCAGTAAAAAAAAAGTCGGTTAACATGTTGAGCTGTTGAATTCGATGGCGAGTTGATGTTTGTGAATTAAGTCTCACACTCTAGGCTACAGCAGCCACATTCTCGTCTGTGCGCACCGTACTACGACGGGGACCATGAGTGTTGTGCAAAATAGCATACCAGTCTCACGAACTTTTTGCACAAACTTGCGTACAGCAGGCGCGGTGGATGCTTCATTTCGGCTAAAAACTTCTTTTCAAAAAACGCACCGTTTGGGCTACACAGCACTCACTTTGGAAATAAGTTTTCAATATTTCCCAAAGTTGTTCAAGCGCAAAGCGACTCATTTCGTTCCGCGGAGGTATGATACTGACTTTCTGTTAAGATTTTGAGCGGGAAACAGTCAGTGTTAAAATAACGTATGATTTAAAAAGAAACCACTAGATGGCCCACCCGTTAATTATCATCCCAGATAATATCCGCACCGAAATCACCCAATCGTTAATGCGAAAACTTCGAAAAAAGATTCCACAGTATGTGGACTCTGGAGGGCGCCATTTGACCAACACGTTATTTAAAACCATATGTTAAAAATACCGGCAAAATAAAAATAAATATTCTCATTCAAAATACGATACGTATATAATTTTATTTTAATTCAAAACCAATGCGGCTGCCGCGATCGATCACTCAATATTTTATTGCTAATAACCAGCAAAACACATTTCCAATGGCATCTAAAACTATAGCCCTGGCCCTTCCCTTAATGTATTAATTATTATATCATTTATATCAGTTTTTCATCCGAATCATATCAAAATGATACAAAAACGAATTATTTCCAATTTGAAAAGAGAACCCTCTCAGAGTCATCAGGCGCGCTTGACTTTCATCATTTTCAAGAAGTTATGATTTATTGTTTTAGAATTATTATAGGTTGAAAATAATAACGCATGAAGTGTTAGTAAAATTAACACTGAATACAAAAATATTATCAGATGCAGTTTAATTTAACTACCTAGTATCTACCCCCTCAAAAAATAAAATTGCCATCGTAGTCTAGCAAATATAATCATTTTCTTTTACAAACAAAATTTGGGGTACATGCACAGTACACGTTCGATGTTATAGCATCTATCTATATATGAGATGGTATAATGTTAATCTACAGGGAGCAATATAATTTAAATACAACTCGAATGCGAAATTAAAATTTTGCGTGAAATGTAAAGGAGTGTTATTCATATAAACTGACAGAATTTGTTTTTATCTATTTATGTAGAACGTGGGTTCAGGCACATATGGTTTTCGCGAATAATATCCTTTGGGATTGTGGTACATTGATTCGCAGGTGTTCGTGGAATTAATGAAAAAAATTGGTATATATACATATCTTTCTACACAAACACATCATAAAAATATAAGTATTGTCTACACACCTTATAGGTGTACAGGGATTGCCTTTGGCAGGACCGAATTTTCAGGCGGTTTGTTTTTAGTTAATCCAGATATTCAACAATCTTTTGGAGCAGAAATTTGGTTTGTTTTTAAGGAAAAAATGAATAAAATTTCCTTTTCATTTGAACTTATTTGTGCATTTTTTTTTAGAATTGTTAGAACTTATACTCAATGCAATACGAGGCAAAGGGTTCTTCTCTCCACACATAGAATCATCAGCATCACAATAACAGCTATATCTGAAGAATGTATGATACCATGCAAAATTTGTACAAAACAATTATAAATTACTTTGTTTGAAGAATTTGGGCATCATATTTTATATCATATCTTTCCTGACAAACTCTCCACAGCTAAGCTCTCGAAATCTGAAAAAAAAAAACATCCATAAAATTCTTTTTGTATCTCATTGCTATACCTACTCAAGAATTGATAACTTTTTAATAAACTTAAATTGGTCTCATAACTTATTTATTTTAAGATTTGGACACTTTTCTCTCTTCAAAATATTTAAATCTTATACTAGTAGCTAGGTCCTCAAAATCAGCTAGTTAGTTGTTAGTACTCAAATCGGTACCAAGTGATTTCTTCACACAAGTAACGGGTGATTTTTTAAGAGGTTTAGAACTTTAAAAAAAAAAAAAACACAAAAAATTCGAAAAAATGAATGAAATATTTATTTGAATCGATAGTTTGAACCTTGCAATTTAATGTTTAAAGATAATTTCATGCAAATGTTGACCGCGGCTGCGTCTCAGGTAGCCCATCCGCTGAGTCCAATTTTGGCATACTCTTTCACACATATCGGCCGGTATCTCACGAATGAATGCATGGATGTTGGCTTCCAGTGCGTCAATCGAAGCGGGCTTGTCCCTATAGACATTAGCCTTGACATACCCCCACAAAAAATAATCTAATGGTGTCAAATCGCACGATCTAGGCGGCCAATTGACCGGCCCGAAACGTGAAATTAACTGTTCACCAAACTCGCCTCGCAATTGCGCCATTGTTTCGCGTGCTGTGTGGCATGTGGCACCGTCTTGTTGAAACCACATATCATGCAAGTCAAGAACTTCCATTTCGGGCAAAAAAAAGTTTGTTATCATCGCTCGGTAGCGTTCACCATTGACAGTAACGCTGCGATTCGCATCATCTTTGAAGAAATATGGCCCAATAATGCCGCCGGCCCATAAACCGCACCAAACAGTGGCTTTTTCGGGATGCATTAGTAGCTGTTGCAATGCTTCTGGCTGATCTTCACTCCAAATGCGGCAATTTTGCTTATTTACGTACCCATTCAACCAAAAATGAGCCTCATCGCTGAACACAATTTTTCGATAAACAACATTTCGAACCGAGCACGAATTTTGATAGTAAAATTCAATAATTTGCAAGCGTTGTTCATTTGTAAGACGATCCATGGTTAAATTGCAAACCAAACTGAAGCTGTTTGACAGTGACACAAGGTACTAAACACACGTCAGCTGTCAAAACCAGTGTTGCCAAAACCAAACCAGCTTAAAAATCACCCGTTACTAAGCTCTAGTCCTGTCAAATTGGTACCGAGTACTAATTAGGACTCGGTATTAGTTAGTACCTTGAAACCGGGAGTCTAGCACGTTAATACTCAAATCAGGCCAAATAATTTGATAATTTATTGGCTGTCGTTTGTTAAGAAGTAAGTAATAGATGCATTTTTGTTAATTTTGTTGAATTTTATTTTAATTTATGTTTTTTTTTTTTTGTGTATCCTGTATCTGTAAAAAATGGATTTAGTTTTTGGTGGTGATAATATTGATAACAATGAAGAAGGAGAGGAAATTCGTCTATTTGTTGGCTGCATTTACAATATGCCCCACCGCAATAACTTGTGTAATTGGGATGATGTTGACTTCTTGCAACGTTTTCGACTATCAAAAAGAACCTTTCAATTTGTTCTTCAATTGGTAGCAGAAGAATTACAGCATACACAGATACGGTACAAGAATATTT
This sequence comes from Epistrophe eligans, assembly GCA_951394125.1. NCBI lineage: Eukaryota > Metazoa > Arthropoda > Insecta > Diptera > Syrphidae > Epistrophe > Epistrophe eligans. The sequence continues at coordinate 61,803,115 of OX596030.1, read as the reverse complement.
CGATACCTGTTTGTGTTGCATTCTTCCTTTCGACTTTTCGAGCGCAATACCTGCATCACTTTATTATATCTTGCGATAATAGCATCAACATTGCGCTGAGATGCTGAGATGCAAAAAAAAAAAGACAGTTTGTATAATAAATTACATATTTGAAAAAACAAAAATTAACACACTGAAGGATGAGAATTAAATCTCTCAGCAATGGACCGCCCTCTTTACTTCATTCGTGCAACCATTTGTTCAAGAATTAAGAACACATTTAAGACCAATCTCTCGTACCAGGTTGCACAGCAAACCTGTATCACTTTGATTCCAGTTTGCTCACCGTGACTTTTTTGCATCGTCGGCGTCGCTTCCGTTGTTTACTTCGCGTCTCTTCATTATACCGTAAAAAATTACAAAGTAAAATGTACATATGCATGTAGTTAAAAAATTGCACATTATGCTGAAGGGTATTCTATAATAACAATTTTTTATTTAAAATCATCACTATACATTTTCAGTTAATATCAAAATATTGTTTAAATATGTCAAAATACAGTTAAAATCTGAATTAGACCAGTTTTAGACATATTAAGTTTCTAGTACCGCTTTTGAACTTAGATCCGATACTAGTGATGGGCGTTAGTCATTTTATACTTCCAGGAAAACCCAAACAGGATGTGAGTATAATACTTCCTATATCTAGAGTTCAAATACCAAAAGTTTTTGAATCTCATGGAAAGTGACGCATTCTCAGAACAAGACCGAGGTGAGAGCCTCCCATAACTAGGCAATTTAGCGACTAAGCATACCCCAAGCCATAGTGGAGCAACGTTAAGCGAATTGAAAAAGATTTAAATTAAAATTAAAATATAATTTATATGGTGTCGATATATGTGCTCCATAAAAGTCCATAAGTGATTCAGTCAATTAAAGTTTTCTCGATTTTTGAATTCCTACATCTCAGTAACCACTAAGAGTTAAAATTCGGAAAAGCGCATGCGCTAAGCAAATATAACGAATTTTAAGGTTTCTTACTTCATTGGTAGGTACTGAAGTGAGAAAGAGGTCGAATATCGATTGAGATTGTTCCTATAGTAAAAAGAGTTATTGAAGGTTTTTTTTTTAATAATACAAATTCTATATACTACTGAAATACATCCGCCAAGTAGGAAACTTAGGGTTATTGCCGATGAATTGGCTGGGCACTACCAAACTCTTTGAGCTTGAAATCTCACTTTCCTCAACTTGCCTATTACTAACTTCAAATTACAAATGTATGGGAAACTCGAACGCTTCGCATAATATTTAGAAAAAAATAAACTGCGGCTCATTTCGTACGATAGGCTTTCATGCGATATCACTGAACGATATCGCCATATAAGAATTCTTCACAAAACCCAGAATATTTACACCCGTAAATCAATGCATGTGTAAACCTTCTGCGGTTGTATATCAAAGTGAAACACAATGCAACATTGCTTTAGCCGCTCCAATTTTCTACCTATCAATTAGAAGTTACATCAATATTTACAAGTGTGCAACCGGCAGTTAAGCGACATCCTGCTCAAATAACCAAACTACCCACAAAAATAAATCGAAAATCACTAAACACAATAATGGTAATCCTTAAATTGCTCAAATGTATAAGATTAGTTTTGTTTTACAATCCTTTCAAAATGAAAGGGTTCAATCAGCAGCGAATGAGGGTAGTTTCAGTTCAGGAAAAAAAGGCAAAGCGTGCGGTTCAATAAAATATTTTGGAACAAAAGTAACCACACTGCAAGTGTGCAAGTCTGTAATTATAGGATAATGCTGCCGCAGGAGTAGAAAATCTATAACGGTTGCAAAAGAAAGTGATTTCAAATACCTCATATTACACTTAATCTTTTAATTTAAATCTTTTCTGCCATATCTATATAGTAGGGAATGCAAGTTTACATTTCGGTAACAAAAAATGGTTTAAGTACCTATATAGAAAATTTAAAATTAGAGATTTTGTTGCTTTATTATTTTGCGATAAAAAGCTAATATGCGTGTATGTACTTTCGAAACGATATAAATTTCGACAGGGAGGGATCTATGCAATCGATATATAAAAGAATCTGATTTTAACCGGTTGAATGAAAATCGAAAGTTATTAGGCATTACTTTTGCATTTTGATGGTGGATATTATAGTTGGTGCCTAAGACCAGTTAAATCTTTATAAGTTATAATTAAGCTCTGATTATCTTCTAAACTATTTTTACTGTTGAAAATATTTTTTAGTTCATTCAATTTTCTCCACAAATATATTTCTTGCAGAATCTAACACTGGATATTGAAAAATTCCAAGCTTAAATCGAGGCCCAATTTTCTAAAAAAATTTCTTCAAATGGTCTTGAATCTCGAAATTATGGAAACAAAATTCGGGAAATCGAAACTTTCCTCACCAGAGTTCATAGGAAAGGGGGGACCTACAGTTATATGAGCAGCAATTTATCATACAGCCCTATTCCGCTAAACGTTCACGTGAACTTTCGTATTCTGCTATCCGTCTCGGTGGGAAACGAATGTTCCAAAAAGCATATAAATTGCGATAAAAATGAAATTTTAACAATTAGATTCTCTCAAGAACTTCAAAATTAATTATTGATAGAGCTTTGAACTCGAAAGATTGGAAAGTTTATAGAATAATTTGTGACCAATTGTGTGAATAATTCACGTGAATCGAATGATTCTATCGGATCGGATAGCAGAATAGGGCTGATAATAAGATATACTCTTTGGGTTCCTTTCTCACAGACCTGGAAAAATATAAAGTGGAATAGGCTGGGATTTGATCTCAGAACCCTTGATGCATGATATCCCAACGGCATTAACCATTTGGTAATCTAAGGGGCATTATTTAATTAGTGCTTACGTTCTGTAACTCTCGCATCCATAAAATTCGTCGAGAAACGGTGAAAAACGGAATAAATCTCATACCATTTGTTTCAATTTTCATCGTTTCTCCATTAATTTTATCGATGCGAGACTTACAGAACGAAGGCACGGGGTAGACTAAGTGCTATGTTTAGTTGTTTGCTTGCGTCAAAGTTTAAATTTTGGCTCAAACAAAAGTTTTCATTTTCGTTAGAAAAACGTTGCCACAAAACAGTTTTGTGCCTTCTTATAGGCACAATATTCAAATTAAATTATTAAATAAAAGAATTTTATTTATTTCGTTTTTAAGGTTCCTATTTTTAGTTTTATTTATTTCAAGTTATCGATAGGCAAACAACCTAAATTTTATGACAATGATCGGCCATTTTGTTTTCATAAAGAAAATTGTTTCATGGGATGATTCAGATTGATAAAAAAATCATCATCATATATAAATATTTCTATAGTCTGGATCCCTTTTCCGACTCTCATTATACACCCATTTTGTCGAATGAGGTGTCAAACTAAGCGGAATCAAAATGTTAATAATTTGTTCAAAAACTCCATTTGTTTGTTAAATATTATTCCAATATAAAAATGAACATTTAAAATGAACACTTCCACTTTCCAATTGGTATCTAAGATTTTGACATAAGGTCGGTTCAAATTTATTACGTCCGTTTAAATTAACATAATTAGTACGTCTTTTATTTTCATTTAGTTGCGAGAATTCTCGCATGGGTAGAATAGTTGTAATAAGTGCCGGTAATCCAGTTTTAGTCCAGCGATTAGAGTTAAGTCCCGAAAATTAACTGGAACTATAGATTAGTCCATATGGACATACGTTTTTGTTGTATTAACGTTCAATTCTATATGAACCTTAAAAATTAAAACGACTTTTAAAACTTATTTTTGGCTTAGTAATCGTTATTCTTCGCAATTTTAAGATTATGTTCATATGTTCTTATTCCAAAAAAAAAGCAAAGCAATAAAACGCCATATATTTGTTAACAACTCTCTGAAAATATCATTTTTCGCAAGACAATTCACTTCGTGTGTAGGAATGTAATGCATTTTAACAAGTTGTAAACCTTAACTTATTATATCCATTATCAGATTATCTATCGAAAGTCGCTGAAATAATCTATAATCGACAGACATTTTGATGTATAATAAAATAATAATGTTAATTGAATTGCTTGAGAATAGGTAAACCGATATTGCTAAGTATACCGCTATATCGCTAATACATTATTGATTAACTGTGCAAATATACCACATCCAGCCCCCAGGTAGGTATAACGTGTGCCGTTTTTCGTTGTCATCCCCATCCAAACCAATTTATCTGACAACAAGCTCGCACAGAAGACACAAATCGACAACGTTCAAGTGCTAAAGGGTCTTCGCAATAGGGATACGACACCTATAAACATTAAGTTGTCAATAAAGGTAATTCATTATGTCGCAACCGAATACCCTATAGACCAACAAGTGTCTATCTGTATATAATTTTCCCCATCGGCATCTCATTCAATATTTCTATCGTTCTCATCAACCAACATCCCCTGTCCAATAATGTATCTCCAACGTATAATAAAAGCCGAGCACAAAATTTGTCCTTGTGTTTATATACAGGTACAAGACGGGGTGGTGACGGGGCGGGATATATGGAGTTGCTTGCACACAACCACAACTTTCTGGTCCGGGCCCCTTCTACCTTGGATTGGATTATATAGTGGAGGACGACAACGACAACGACGACGCGATGAATTCGCGTGACACGTCAGTTCAATTTTATAAAATATATTTTGAGCAATTTATTTTCTTGTCGTTACAATTTGGAAGTCAGAACGTGCTTGTCTCGTGCGCCATTCCCTGCCCATTGCCATCTCCATATCCATCTCCACCGCCATCGCAGTAAAAATAAACCTATAAGCAAACCAATAAAAAGCCATACTTATACTCGTAGATATACCTTTTGCCTTTCGGGTTGCGCTGTAGCCTTTATTTAGCACACCTTTGCATATAGATGGGTTGTATTCATATTTGAATCGGATACTAATAAATGGTACATTTTGTCCAAAACCGCACAATAGCTGGCGATAAAAGCCAACCGATTAGAGTGTCAATTTCACTCAGATGAGTTTTGTTGGATATTTAGAATTTTGAATTTCACATTCAGAATGTGGGAATGGGATATGGCCATCATGGAAATAGAAATGGAAATGGAAGGTACTTCATAAAAAAAATATTGCATCTTAAAGAGTTTTAAGAGGCAGACATCATTTTATTTGATTGTTCATATTATTGTCGGTTTAGATTTAAAACTAAGGTAGGTATCTTTGTAAAAGGCTCGACCGTTTTTGTTTAAATTTTTAAAATAGATAGATACTTTGGGTAGTTGAAGGAATATAGATAGCATTTCAAAATATGTATGTAGATATTACAAACATGATTTTTTTTTCAAACAACATCATTTCAAAATCATTTTTTTTAAGTTCCTTTAAACCTATAGAGAGGTAATTATTAATTCTTGATCTGATCCATGATACCTAACGGCAATATTATTTCCAACTTGTTATAATTATTTGACAGATCCGTTAAAATCAAACGTTATAATAACTAATAATACATAACATACAATGTACATTTCTACTTATAAAATAATTTAAATGTGATATAGTGTTATAAAATAAAGCTTAAAAATTTAATATATTAAAATTGTCATTTATAGAAAGGATAAAGAAGTAGTGCTTATTATATACATATAAGAATTAATTGATTAAGAGGGCTATTTGCACCATAGTTTGATCTACTTAATATTGGACTCAAAGGCTGTTGTCTTCTTATGCTTTACCGACTAAAATTAAAGTTTATCTCGCATAGAACTAATGGAGACGTAATAGAAGCATTTAATATTTCGGAATTAAAGCAAAATTGAAGATATTGTGTATGTTTTGAGAGTAAAGGAAAGGAACTTTAGCCTCTGAAAATAAAGAGGAAGAATAACTCCTTGGGACCAGGGAAGAAATCGATTTCAGAAAAGGATATATTCCTTGTACGGCCCATACAACACAACCGTATTCGAGAATTGGTCGCACAAAAGATGCATAAAGAAGCTTTAGAACGTAAGGATCTCGAAAGTCACGCGAGAATCGTTTTATAAATTTCAAAACCCTGTTAGCTTTTTTTATACTGAAATCCAAGTGATCATATGAAGGTCAATTGAGAATCCAAAATTATCCCTAGATCAGAAAAGATAGATACTCTATCTAAAGGAGACGGATCAAACATATACATAGATATAAAAAAGTTTGTTTATTTTTCGTGTAAAAGACATTATTTTCCACTTGTCAATATTTAAAAATAAGCGATTTGTATTGCATCACTCCCTAAATCTAATGACATCTTCTTGCAAAAGTATAGAGTCAGAGGACGATTTAATTCTTCTACAAAATTTAATGTCATCAGCATAAATAAAGACAGAAGAATTTTTAATGATCGAGACCAAGGTATTTCTAAATAAAATAATTCAACTTGAAATTAAACTTATTTTCATTAAAATTTTAGTTTGCAGTTTTGTCAAAACGTGTTTTCAAGAAGAAAATCGGTATTGTCCAAATTTTTAATTAGTTTAGGTTGCGAATATAATTTCTAGTTTTGGGTTATAAAACTAGTTTTAATTTCATCGCACTAACTGATTATTATTTGACAAAACCACACCATTTAAGACTTTCAATCAAACTGTAGTGATTTCTGCACTTGAACTTAACACCAGCTATATTATTCAAAAAAATCAGATATTATTATAAGCCCTAAATGTTGGAATTTTTTTACTTTTGATATAATATTGTATATTGTAGATATAATATTTGGGTCTCACAATTCTGTTTGTCTGTCTGTCTTTTTATCCTTTCGACTGCAGCCTAAACGAGTGGGTCGATTTTCTTAAACTTTTCATTTTAGGTATTTTTTAGACCAAAAATAACGGCACTTGCCCGTACATTTTTTTAGCGACTAATGAAAATTTCTTTTTTCTCAAAAACGTGCCACCAACTTAAAAAAAAAATAATAAAAATAAATTGTTATAAATGATACCTCCATAGAAGAATTTTTTGATTTTCGATTTTCTAAAATACTGATTTTGATCAATTTTTGGAAATTACTTTAAAGAGTTATAAAAGTTTTGTATAGCAATAATTATTCCATTTTCGTGACCTTTTAATTCAAAGTAGTTGAATCCTTATTTTGTGGGTTTCAGGTCTATCTTTCTTGGTTAATTATATTTTAATAGACGACGTTTCGTGCGTGTTTAAGTACTTCCTCAGAATGTAAGTATCATAATATATATTTAGCAAAAATAAATATTAATTAAAAAATTTGTTGTCCTATTCTTGGCACCCATCAGTTTTTTTAACATTATCTAAAATAAAATGATTTAAATTAAATTATTCTTATAACGGTAATAACGGTACGTACCTACCATTAAAGTGCTTAAGAACCGGTAAGGACAATCTTATTTCTCTATCGAAAACAATTCCTGCGAATTTGATTAATATTTTTTTTTTGAGTTTATATCAGTACGATCTACTATATCTATTATTTGAAAAACAAAATTATTATTATTATTATATTAATAATGGTATCTCTCATAGAACCATTTTTTTGTTTTCGAATATCTCCCTATCCGATTGTACCGATTTTAATAATAAGTTTAAATATTAAAACATAACAAAGTTTTCAAAAAATTTAATTAAAATTCAAAAATTATCGGTTTTTTAAAAAAAAGTTTAAAATATTTTTTTGAAAATTCGATACCTATTTCATTGCACATATAAAAATGGATATTTATATGGTTTTTTCAAAATTATTTTTGTACCTTTTCATTATAAATACTAAATTAAATGCATGACTGGGTCGCACAAACTTGCTCTTATGTGCGATCACACTGTGGTTTTAAAGTCTTAATAATTTTAAAAACTTTTCATCTGATAAAAAAAATTTATTAGTTGAACCTATATTTTATGCCACCTTGCAAAAATATAGTTTAGTTTATGTTAGTAAATAAATATGAAAAGTATAGCACCGTACTGTCTTGCACTTCGCACATATGCATGGAATTTACAGATTAGACCGAAAAAATGTTAAAAAATCAATAAAATTAGAAATAAATTGATTAAAAAAATATCTGAAATTGATTTGACACCAACGCTATATACCACCAAGTGATTTCTTACACAAATTATGAAAAAGAATTTAAAAAAAATTGTTGGGCGGTTTTTTAAAAAATAATTTATTTTTATATAAAATTTTGAAAACATTTTTAAGAAAAAAATTACTACGCCATTTTTTAGTGTTTATTAATGCAGGGTTTAAAAATTAATTTTGAAAAAAAATTTTGATTTTTTTTTAAATCCAAAATTTCCCTTTTCAATAATTTTCATATGCAATATTATTCAAAATTATTAGTAGCTTTTGCGCAAGAAATTTCATTAAAATTGTTTCAACAGATAATGAGATACTTAGTCGAAAACCAAAAAAAAATGGTTCTATGAGAGGTACCATTTTTAAACGATATATAATTTTTTCCCAATAATATGGTACATCGTTCTAATATTAGTTCACAAAAAAATTTTGATTAAAATCGTAAGAGCCGTTTTTTAGAAAAATGGGATTTTCAATACCGGTTTTTAAACATTTGTATGGGAGGTACCGTTATTTTTTTTGGTTATAAGAAAAAAAATGTAATTCAAATCTGTTAGATAAAATCAAAAAACTGCTGGGTCCTAAGTTTAAATAAAATCGACCAAGTTATTTTCAAATTATGATGTTCTCAAAAAAAATGTTGAAACTTTTTTAAAAATCCAAAATGAAATTTTTTGAAAATTTCGGTACACAATATTTTTAAAATTATTGTAAACATTCTCTATAAGAAAATTGATCAAAATCAGTTTAACCATTTTTGAGAAAATCGAAAATCAAAAATCAAAAAAAAATAATTCTATCAGAGGTACCATTTACAACCCTTTTTCCGATTTTGTTTTATAAAATGGTAGCATTTTTGTAAACAAAATTCCTGATTTTTTGTTTAAGTTGTGGGCACGTTTTTGAGAAAAATAAGATTTTCATAATTTGGTAAAAAAAAATGTATGGCAGGTATCAGACAGACAGAATTGCGAGACCCACTTTTTTCGACTTCGCCATCATTGTAATGTCAACTTTGATCAAAATCTCGAATTATATTTTCTTTACGAATGCTAAATTGCTATATATGTATGTACATATGTACAGTACATAGTACCTATGTATATATCGCAAGTAAAAAAAATTTCCTTAAAATTTTTTTCAAAATTTTATATAAACAAATTTTTTTTTTTTGAATCTAGCGATGTTAGACATAGGTGCGATGCACGCATGGGAATTCGCATTATTTGGAACTTACTTAAGTATTCTTAAGAAACAGGATGTCCACAATAATTTTAAGGTACGAACGATAAAATATAAAACAATTCGCGAAATACGATATTCCGATGTCTTCTTCAAAATTATTTAATAATTTTTTTATTTATATATTGGCATTCGTATTTTGGTCCTTATTATATAGTTAAAGTAAGACTGCAATCAAATGACTTACACTCTCCCAAAAATTACAAGGACTTATAGATGACTTGACTAGTTCCTAAAAGAACGGAAAAAGTCAAACAACCCTCAAATGACGCATTTGATGAAAAAGTGTATGTGATAAAGCCTAATTTGTACTCTTTGTTGACAACATAGTTGTTATTGGTTGTAGTAGATTTCCGTAGAGATTTGGAATTAAACGTAAATTCCGATGCATCTTAAATGTGTAACCGAACCACCACCATTGAATTGAATTGAAAACAAGCAAATTATTACAATTTCTTTTTTTCGCCTTACTTTTGCTGCTTCGTATCTATGCACGCACGGACAATAAAAATTTAGAGAATTTTTTTCAAATAAAATTTGCGGTTTTTTCAGGCAGGCAAGTGGGTACCTATATAATAATGGGTGATTTTTTAAGAGGTTTAGAACTTTTTAAAAAAAAAAAACACAAAAAATTCGAAAAAATGAATGAAATATTTATTTGAATCGATAGTTTGAACCTTGCAATTTAATGTTTAAAGATAATTTCATGCAAATGTTGACCGCGGCTGCGTCTCAGGTAGCCCATCCGCTGAGTCCAATTTTGGCATACTCTTTCACACATATCGGCCGGTATCTCACGAATGAATGCATGGATGTTGGCTTCCAGTGCGTCAATCGAAGCGGGCTTGTCCCTATAGACATTAGCCTTGACATACCCCCACAAAAAATAATCTAATGGTGTCAAATCGCACGATCTAGGCGGCCAATTGACCAATTGGTCACAATCTTCCGAATAGACTGCTCAGAAGGTCGAGAATGCCGACCATAAAATGGAAGCAGCGCGCGATGAACATTTCGAACCGAGCACGAATTTTGATAGTAAAATTCAATAATTTGCAAGCGTTGTTCATTTGTAAGACGATCCATGGTTAAATTGCAAACCAAACTGAAGCTGTTTGACAGTGACACAAGGTACTAAACACACGTCAGCTGTCAAAACCAGTGTTGCCAAAACCAAACCAGCTAAAAAATCACCCGTTATATACATACGTACCATATGTGAATTAATTTTTGATCAAGGTTTTAGTTTATTTGTGAATTAGAATATAATTACGAATTTTGTTTTAATAGGGGTGAAAAATTACTGCAGTCAATTAACTGCTAGTCAGTTGACTGCTTTAATAAATTTCCAAGAATATAGAAAACGATTGCTGAGTGCAGTTTTAAATGAAAATTAGTACCAATTTATTCCATGATCGAAGTCAATCGTATGTGATAATACATCTCTGCTGAAAAAGCAGTTAATAGAACTTCTCATTGAAATAAGTGTATACCAGGTGGCGTTGAGATAACAATTTAAAAAAAATTGTGGGTTTGTTTTTTGAACATTTTAACAAAAATTTTATATAACACTTATTCCACTATATAAATAATTTATAGGTCCAGTAACCTTGTCATCTCATAGCAGGTAAGCGGTAGTTCTAATTGTTTGCTGAGTTTTTTATTATGTTGGCCAAATGAATAACCCAAGTTTTCGATCTCGAGCACCGAACGCAGTTTCGTTTGCAAAAATAATGAAGAAAATAAAATGTTTCAAGCGCTTTCTCAAGATTTTCCTATTTTTAAGCTAAAATAGAATAAAAAAAGTGTGAGTGCCGGACTCACGGTTAAAATGTGTTAACATCAAATTAAATATCCAAGTGCTGGTTTTACACCACAGAACGCGGCGAGTTCGAATTGTCAATGACTTAGAAGTTAGTTAAGCCATTTATAGGGGAAATAGGATAAAACTAAAAATACTGTCATATTTTTAAAATATTTTTTTCTGATTAGGGATAATAATAAATCCTCTTTTTTAAGGTTATATTAAGGAATAATTTAAGGGCTAGATATGTTTTGGCTTATTATGATGGCTTAAAATTTTTATCATTTAGGCATTTATAGGATGATGTAAAAAAAATTCTTTACGTATTTAGAATTTAATTCATGTATTTTTAAGGATACAATTGAAAAAGAGGTAATTAAAAAAAATAGTTGAAATAAAAATAGAAAAAAAAAGTTGGAAAACTTCAAATGTCTACTATTTTCGTGGGCAAGCAGAATGTTAAAATCAGTAAGTTATAAGTTGTCAGTTTCTTACATTTAATATTATAATTATGAAGTATGTTTGGTTAGATTCTTGTCTTGTTGTTTTTGAACCGCAACACTTTTGGTGCGGATATAAAAAGAAAATAAATGTAGACAGAGCGAAATTCCAAACCGGGGTTGGTCAGCTAGTAATTAATAGAGAAAAAAACATTTTCTGTGTTCTTTAAAGCCTAAACTCTAAACCGAATTAAAAATTGTAAAACTTTGAGAATAATAATGTGACAACTAAAAGAAGTAACAGGAAATACAGAAATTTCGTATAAAGATATTTTCTCTCTCAAGTTTTTAGAAAATAAAACAAAAAATTGATTTATTTATAAAATACCGTAGCACCATCTGGCATATTATTTTTGAGCAAAAATAAAAAATTGTTATGTTAAATTAATATAAAGTAAGCATGACAACCCTTTTTGGGAGAACCAATAGAGCGGCAATTTTTTTGTTTTCAAGGCACATTTACGGCAATTAATCGGCAATTTCTGGACTTGTTAAGTTGTCATGCTAACTATAATCGTCTCATAGCTCTGAACATTGTGAACTCGAATATTTGTATCACTCAAAACTGACATTTATAATGAGTTGTATGTGACGTTATTATTCTCAACGTGGCGATATGTACTGTACATACATACATACAGTGTAATTCGCATAAGGTGTGACAAAAAGCTAGAGCATTTAGGTTGGGTTGAGACAAGAAAAAAATCGTATGGGAGGGGGATCTACTTCCCCCATTTATCCGAGAGGGACAATTTTCTAAAAAAGTGACTCAAAACAGAAAAACAATTTAAACATTACGCCAGAATTTTTCTTGGAAAAAACGCCAGACGCATTTCAATACAAATTTCTGTCTTTTTTCCTAGGAAATTAGTTTTTTTTTCTGACTTTATTTCCATTTCACTTCCTGACTCTTTTTCCATAGGTATCTGGCACTTTTTTCAAAAAACAAATCTGGCTTTTTTTTCAATTTTAAGCCAGAAAAAAAATTCTGGCGTTTTTTCCAAAAATTCTGGCGTAATTTCCGGGAGCCTACATACACATATGTATGTACTATTAACAAAAATTGAATCCAATTGATATACTCCATGTCAAATTACTTTTGAACGAGCTATAGAATTTTCTGTAATCAGATAATCAGGCAAAACACGAATTTCTATTTCTGATGAGTCATTTTCGATTAGTCTTTCAAAAAATTACGCCAACGCATTTTATCTGGAATTTTGTGGAACAACGGTTGCCAAAAGCTATAAAATCATCAATAACTAAGCAAGTTTAATCAAATAGTGCTAAGTTCACCTACTTGTCTAATTTATTTCCAAGGGTATATACAGAATATGTATACATTAAATAAAAATATATATATATGTAAATACTAAATACTTAATTTTTCTGATTTAATTTTTTTTTTTTTAAATAAATGTATGAACACAATGTTCCTAATTGTATACACTTACAAAATATTATATTCTTATAATTTTTTCACTGCAAAAGATAACGCTTTTTTTTTTATTTTGACATGAATTTCATCGCTTTTTTAAGATTCACATCAATATCCTAGTGAACAGTGCACTTAGTCTTGCATTACTAAAAGCCTTCAAACGGTTGGATTTTAAACTTTTTGTTTGTTGAAGGGTTGTTTCAATGTTACCTGTTGTTTCTGGTATACTGTGGCCAACATTTATAAGCAAGTAGTTAATTCTTCCAGAGTTTTTTTTTTCACATTATCAATATATAGAAAAAATGTTCACCATTTTCTTGTTTCTTACGTTGGCATTGGTTGTTAAAAGAAGTTATGACTTCCTTATATCATTTGTTGGAATACCATAGAGAGAGGATTTCGATTTAAAATATAACTGCGAATTTAGGGTGTCTGGATCGCCTTTTACAGAACTCAGTAAGTAACAATTATACAAAAGGTGTTACACTAACAACTTTTCCAATACATCCTCATACATTTTGTTTGAAATTATTGTTTTTCCAGCGCTACAATATCGTAAAAAAAAATAATTATTAAAAGAATTGCGATGAATTCAGAACGAATTTTTGTTTTTATTCTTATATCTGATATTTATTTTAGAGGATATACAAATACATATGTATAAAGGTTTTCCTTATCCGTACAACTAAATGTTACAGCAAGAAAAGATTTCTCCAAAAATTCCGCGGGTTTCAAGTTCATTTGACGGCTATTCTACTTGCAACAGAGTCCTTAATTTTACTTGGTGTGATTATTGACTTCTCGTTTTTTTTTTTAAATAAAAATTTAGTATCTTTTTTAAATACTTGCCAGCATTAATTGAAGGGCCATGCGGGAAAATATTTCATAATAAAAATTAACGCAAAGATGGATTACCGACCTGTGAGCAAATTAACACGGCTTATAATGCGGTCAGCGAATTTGTATTGTTTGAGTGTTTGTCTTTCAAACGCTCGCCCTTAGGCTTTTATTCGTGTTGTAATACATAATATTCAATTAGTTTTATTTTCAATGCTTGTCAAGGCATCAATAAAAGTATTAATATTTTTCTACTCGAACGCTTATAGAACCTGCGGCATTTGAAATATCAAAATATATATAGCGGGTGTGTGTACTTTGTAGTGATGTGTATCCATGACCAGGCGTGGGATGTTGTCTTGATTAGTTTAATTAAAACAACTGACTTTCGAAATCTGAGGGGTTCTTTTTCACATTTTAAGTGCCGGCAATATTGCGTGACTGGGTGCTATATCCAACTTGTTGAGGCCCTCTTCATTGTGTATGTATATAAATATCGGCCGCCACTACAGAGAGTTACTGCTAATTCAAAGGATGAGTATCATTGTTGATCGAAACGGAACAACTCCACCGCATCCAGTATATGAAACCAAATGGCATTGATCAATTAATTGCCATTAAAAGAAGGGAGATTTTTAATTAAAAAATCTTCTTAATTTAAATTGATCACCGCAGTTAATAACATTGCGATTGCCGACTACATAACTGAGAGTTTAAAATGTTCGAATTTCATCAAAGTTTTGTGTATGTGTGTATATGATGGCACTGAGTTAACCCGGGAGTTTTGTTTTTTTTTTTTTTCAAGACGCTTTAAGCGATTAAATAAAATAGGTACTAATTTTTTTATTTTTTTTACTGAACAACAAATTTTATTTTAGCATCTTTTTTATTATTGATGTTTGATGAATCAATACAAATTTTAATTCATCACATCATTGTAACGAATCAGAAATCGTTAGGAATAAAAGTGATTTTCTCTTGAGCAGGGGAGGATCGAGAAATTTAATTTCAAAGAATTCCTGTTGCTCGGAGTCAACAAACCGACACGCAATATACGTATAGTTTCAAGTTTATCTTAAAAATTAATTAAAACATGATATTTCTTGGATTTACGAATTACAAATAAATAAAAAACAAGTAAAATTTCTATTTGCGATTTTCAGTCGTAGCTGATTTGTCAGAAACTCTTATTTTTTGACAATATATTTTTGTTGTGTTATACAACCCGTAATATTATTATAGTTTTAAATGGGACGTTGTTTTGTTTGTAGACGCCAACCATTGGCAGGAATGGGCTAGATTTATACAATTTTCTGCTGAACCCGAACGTTTAAACTGAGATGCACTTTTTCATGAAAAGATAATTATACACTCTTAAGGAATTTATCAATTTCTTGCAAGCGACAGTACCTCTGAAAAATTAACCTACAGCTTTCTGCCGGATTTAAACTGCGAGACCCATTTTTTTCGATTCGTTATCATCGTAGTGTCAAAAGTTTGATTAAAATCTTATATAAAAAGTTACTTTCAATTCAAACTGAAAGTTTTATTTTGATTTGCTTCAAAATAGTATGGAATCGAGAACAGTGAAAGCTCTTCTAAGGGGACATCTCATAGTCCCCCAATTTTTGTCCGGTTATGAGAACTGACCGGTAAGGGAAAGAAATAGAAAAACTTTTTTTTTTAACTTCATATTTAATTTCTATAATTAAAAAAATGAAATCCCTCAAAATATAACGAAATGCGATGAGAAAAGGGAACCATACACTCTCAAAATTACACCAACTTAGTAATTCGGGAAATCCCATAATAAGCTTTTAACATAACATCATCGCCTTGTCTGGTTATAAGAGCTTAGTGTCCGGTAATCGGAGATTTTCTATGGATTTGCTTGCGTATTAAAAATAAAACAGAAACTATACTGAGAAAGAACGGACGTTCTTTTTTCTTTCTGTTTCATTTGTTGATAAAAAATAATCCCTAAATAAAATTATTTTCTATCTAGAATGAGCAAGAAAAAGTGTCCGCGTCAGTTTATGAAATGTACATTTTTAGAAAGTATTCGCTAGTCCATTTTATCGGCCCAGAGGTACGGCGGCGGCGGAGTGGCGTAAGGAATTTTTTTGAAATATGTTTAATTAAGGCAAATTGTTTATTAACTTTATAATAGTTAGAATAATTTATTTTTTTGCAAACCTTCAAACCCATAATAATATCTATCGATTAAAGAAACAAACAACTCTCTATAATTTTTCTATTACAAAATAGAATCTAAAGCTTTCTCTTCGTTTACTCTTAGATATTTACCCTATTGAACCTGATTTTTAAAAAATCACGTATTTTAAATTTTCAAATAAAGTTTCCTTTCACATAATATTTTTTTTTATCACTGAATGGGTTAGATAATTGCAAAAACCCAAAAATCGACCTTAAAGCGTGGCAACCCTATGCCTTGACCATATTTCGCCAGGCAACCCATGCGCAGAATGTTAGTTCAGAGATTACCTAATAAAATATATACTGCTCATTTGGTAACTCGATGAGGATAGGTCGTTCTATGGCGGGATCTTTCTACTATTACGAATGATACTAAAAGGATGTTTAATATTTTACAATTAAGCATTATGAAAAGCTAATAAATATTTATGTATTATCTGTGTACATATGTATGTACCTACGTCAAAACACGCCCTGGAATTTCTGATCCATTTCATCTAATCTTAAAATTTTCTGTCCGATTTTAAATCAACCTACGTAGGTAGGTATATTATGTATGTAATAATTATTACCAAAAAATAAAACCTATATTACGACACGCGCGGCTGAAAACACTTTATTCAAAAAGGTTGATACCTTATCTACCTACAAACCTACCTTCCTACAATCTGCAATCTACCTATAAACAGATTACGAAATATCTCAGTTGTGATTTAGTTTGGCTCCACCTTTTTAACAACAAATAACCTGCTGTGTTGTTTGTATTATGTCACTGCCATCGATCGTTCCATTCCACATTATAGCTTAGCTATATGGAGGCTGAGCATATTCAAAACGTATTATTCGTATTCGCCCGATTATCATGGAAGAACATAAGATGCAATGCACAGGCACAGGCACAGGGCACACGACGCACGACCTTCCAATGCACATCCCTACCTACCAGAAAATTGCAAAAGATTTCCCTTCGTACAGCAGATTTCAGATTTGAGTTCAAAAAATTACAAAAAAAAGAAGAAAAACAACGATTTGTTTAGGATTCCAATACGCCCGAGGTGCCATTGCAAAGAAGCGTGCGGGCATACAGTAGCTACCTACAACTGAACGAACAAACAGGTTCATTATCATGACTCGTGCGTTGAATTGGTTTTGGCTCCCCTACAAAGCTCCTCCTTTTTTCCGAATCAGTGCGCCAATAGCGTGAGTTGATTATTGCGCATGGTTCCTCAAATGGGGAGCTTGTTCTGATTGATAAACAAATCGTTGCAATATATTCTTGAGTGCTTCCTCTTAGAAGGTATTTTTTTTCTTTTTTGTTAAGCCTTATGCCTTTTTATTAGAGGATATAGGTACCTTCGTTATAAGGTTGATGTAACGTTTGTATAATTAAGTGTAGAATATGGATTGAGATGGTGAGGGTGTTTTGTTGACTTACCTACCTACCTTCTGATATCGGAAGGTATTTATATATTCATTAAAAAGCTATCAATTCAATTGAAATCTAGGAAGGCAGGTAGGTATTTGAATTATTTTATAACTCTATAGCAGCGCAACGTATATTATGTCAATGGAATGATTTATTAAGACATACACAGAAATATTTAATTGAGCTAAAATGCTTGAGGTATAGATTAACAGGTGATGGGAGACTGTTTTGAAAAAAGGCAAGGCTATTTGAAATATTGTGAGGAATAAGTATCTATTTTATAAACAAAGATATTTGAAAAAACAAACTTCCAATTTTGAAAGAAAAAATATATTTTCTAAAAAAGTCTTAAAAAATTGTATTTGTGACCGAATACCTACATCTATAGAAATTAGATATTTGTTGACAATACTTATACTTACATACCTGCCATAAGATATAAATCGCCGATCTTTATAATCATTCCCTATAAAGTATAGGTATAACAGTTCTTTTGACTCTAATTGAAGAAGACACTATCGAAGGTAACTTCAAGATTTCACATCTGCCGAGCACAAAAAAAAAGAAGTATTTTGACGACTGGCGTACAAAATAGGCGTGTTCAGGAGAATGAGAACTCGAAGATCTCAATCTTTTTTACATGAACAGGGGCCGATTCTGGTTATTTAAAAAAGTGAATCGAATCAATAATTTTCACATTCACTAGCATTCATTGCTTTCACTTTTTCGATTCACTTGGTGCAAAAAAGCGATTCTGGTTCAGCGAGTAAAACTCTCTGACGAACTATATTATCGATCCCGAACCACCCTATCATTTCCCCTGAACGCCAGCCATTTATTTAATTTATTTAGAATAAATAAAGCTATCTATGAAATAGAAAGGTTTATTATTTTAAAAACGAAAACGATATTCGGGAAAACTTAGTTGAAGAACACCAAAAGGACAATTACAATGCCATTAAGGAATTCGTGCTTATCCGAAGACAAGAAAGTTGGACAGTGGTTCGGGCCGGATACTGTGGTCCTGGTGTTGAAAAAATTGGTTCGGTATGATGATTGGTGTTCCATTGTTGTGCATATAGCTATGGACAATAGGTGTGTTCTTTTGGGTCTTGCAAAGTACTTTTTAGTATTTCCCAGTAAATGATGAAAGAAAAATCTAATCTTAAAGGAGATGTGACTTTTGTTGTTTGTATTATTTGTATTTTATTTTAGATAAGAGAAACATCAACAACAATAATTTACTAAGTAATTTCTTTTTATTGATGGTGTCGCTTTCTTGCGTGGATTCATTTCGTGCAGAGTGCATTGAAGTACTTTGACCACAGAGTAGAAGTAGTTGACTGCAACCAGAAGTACTTTGCAGTAGATTAAGAAACGCGCCTTATATCGTAGTTAATATGTTATGCAGTTGTATTGCTATACAAAAAAATAGGTAGCTTCAAGTATAACAATTGTTCAAATGGTGTTTAATAATAAAAAACCCACAATCGAAGGACCAGCACTTTACGAAAGGGCACCAAATAAGAAACCAATGACAATACCAGAATAAAAAACAGGTTTAAATGCGAACAAGTTTTAATTCAATGGTAGGTACCTACTTATCTGATGCAGGTCGTAATCCAAGTGACCGAGAACTTGAGCATGAGATAGGCTCATACATACCCCAACTTTTATAGAAATACATAATATATGATATTACATAAAGAGCTTATTGTTTTGCAAATTGAGTGAGTGAAATTTAAAAAGGTAAATTATAATGAGTTTATAAATAGTAACAATGATAATAAATTGAATAAAATTATTGTGTTATGTTAAGATTCAAATATTCTTAAACAAAGGGAGTCACCTATTTTTATGGATACACTATCCAGTGTATTATAGAGATTAGTGGTATAAATGTATACGTAAATGTTAAATGTAAAAATTTCAAAATACATGCATACAAAATATTTGTTAACATACCTTAAATATCAACTCTTATGTATTTAGAAAAATAATGAATTTTGTAGATTGAAGAGATAGATTATTAGCGCTTCGCCCTTTTACCCTCAGTCAAAAGTTTTCCTATTTTTGAAAGAAAATAAATTAATTTCGATTCCTGAGGATCGGACAGAGAAAGTTTGAAGAAAAAAAAGGTTTACTTTTAAAATTTTGAATAACTTATTTCATCACATAGTGCACACAATGGAGTTAGGCGAAATTAGCACCTAAATTATAAATTAAGATTAGACGATCTGATTTTATTTATTTTAGAAAGGAATCTGTTTTGTTTTGAATTCTTTATTTTGTAATTTTTGATCAAAAACACTATGGAGTCAGGATTCTGTTGTTTCTCAAAGTTTATAGTTAAAAGTCTAGAAATATATTGTGGATTTTTAACTTACCTGGGTGGGCCAAAAGTCTACAAGAATTTCTTGTGGAATTCTGGCCCATCGATTGTGCGTTTCTGACTTTTTTTAAATAATTTTTTAATATTTTGAAAATATTGGTGAAAATATTTGTGTACTTATGGCCCACTTCCTTTCGAAAATAAATGGGATATTGACCCAATTTAGTCTGAACTTATGGCTCATAATCTTGTGTTTTAAGTTCGCAATTGATTTTTTGAACTTGGGAGTTATGTCCATTGTGGACTTTTTGCCTGTGGACTTATGACCCTGCACCTAATAAATAAACTATGCTGTAGTATTCCCTCCCGCAAAGCGGTTTCTTCAATTTTTGGAGAGTAAAAACTTGACAAAATGATCAGCTTGAAATTTAAACTATAAATATCTGCAGAGATTATTTGTTTAAGGAATGGGTGTAAAGAAACAATGTATTTATATGCACTTTTTATCTGAGAAATACTGTTTTTGGCAAAAGATTTAAATGTTTTCACAAAAACTTATGTCTTTCAGCTTTGAAGTGCTATCTTGAACGTATTAATGTCTTTTTTTTTAAAGAAAACATCAAAACTCAATTTTGCTTTTGCAACTCTGATTCAAATATGTTTCTCCAATTTTTGGTTATATATGTAGGTAAACTGATTGATCTGCTTGTAGAATTTCGTTTGACAAGAAATTATTTTTCGCTTGCCTATTGAATTCAAACCTCAAGCGCAATGAAGTTTTGATATTGTATTTTTACGTAAATTGAAATATAATAAACACGGTCCAAAATCTTTTTTTGATATCGCTCAAATACATACGAGGCTGTTTAGATTGAGAAGATTGAGTCCGGTATCTCGGAAGTTGATTGGCCAGAGAAGTGTGAGGTTAAGATTCTCGTTAGGCGCAAAGAAAACATAAAAACCGGACTCATGAGTCCCATTTTTTGTTGTTTTAATTAGCGAAATGTCAAAACTGGTGTTGTTTCAATGTATTTTGAGGCGCCTCAAAGTTTCTAATGTAAACACGATGAGACTAATGAGTCCGGACTCAATCTTTTCAATCTAAACAGGGTCTAATATTGTTTGGCGTTTCTTTATTTATTTTCATGTTAAAATGGTACTCAATTTCTCTTGTATTAAAATGATCTTCCTATTGGCTTCTTGATACTCACTTTAAAATAAAATGACTCCAACGTCAAAACAACATGACAGTTTTTTTTTAAAACAAGTTTTTGTCATTTTGAAATACTATGAAGAATCTTGAAATTTAAAATTGAATATTCAATTGTTTTATTAATTTTTAGAAAAAACCTATGTACATACATAATTTAGTTTTTAAGAGAATTTAAAATAACAGGAACAACGTTTTTCATAGAAGAATTTTTGTTTGGGTATTTGACGTGTACATTTAAACATTAAACTTGAATGAGAAGTGTTTTTAGTAAAATCACCCACTGCCATGTCCACCTTTTCTAGTATCTTGGTTTGACATGCCAGCTTTACATCGCCTTTCGAAAAATACTTTTAACCATTCGAATCTCTTAAATTGGCCGGGAAACGTCGAATATCAATTTTCACTGAATCTCAATGAATTTTATTAATGCGATAATTACAGAACATAATGGGTCCTGAAATTTTTCTTTAAATGTTGGTTTTATCTTGACCCCAGTTGGTTCTGCCTGCGCCACTTTTCTAGAAAGCTAAAAAATTTCAACCAAAATGTTCTCCGAAATAAATGGAAATATATCAAAATTTTAAAATGGATGACTTTGATCCACCAACGCGCCTTAAACGATTTAGATGAAATTTTATATAAAGACAATATTTTACTTTTCAGATTAGTCTAGATTGGTGCCATCCAGAATTGTTGCCAGAATTACAAGGAGATACAAAATTGATGATTAAAAAAATCATAAATTTATGTTATGGTATAATTATTAAGTGACCAACACAGTGGGGTTCAAACATTGAAACAGAGTAACATTACCGTCTTATTAATGGAAAAACTAGAATATTACCAATCATCAGCATATTTATAAACAATAAAACTAAAATTTAAAATATGAAACCTACACAAAAACCGATAAAAAAATTATAAAATAAAAGTAAAAATAAATAAATAAAAAAGTGCGTATACGTCACAGTGTACCATTGTCTCACAGAATCACTTTTAGAATTGATATAATTATTATGATCAAAAATATTTAAAAATTCTTCGACATAAAATTAATAGTTTTTATTTATGGCATGCTATATATGTGACGCTTTCTTGAGCAATAAGCGACCTATTACATTAAAAATACTCCTTCGAAATGAAAACTCTCGTAACATAGTATGGACGGAGGTACTATACAGGGTGTTTTTCATAATTTGCGAAAAAAAGAGATCGTGGATTCAGAAGCAACTAGAAACAAACCCGTATGTGGGGGTGTCTAATTCCCCACTTTAAATTAGGAGGGGTATCTTTTTTAAATATTTATTTAATATATAAAAAAAAATCATTTAAACACAACAGCAATTTGTAAAATATCATGAAATAACTTTTTAAGCCAGAAATTCATTTTTCCTTTTGAATCAAGTTCTTTTATTAAACAGTTTTTGAAAAATAACTTGCGAACTAAATTAATAACTAATTAAGAACTATTTTTTGTGTATATTATTCTTAATGCTCTCGGTGCCGAACCTGCCTGTAGGTAAAACAGGCATTTGCCTAGGGCAGCAAAATGGGTAAAATGGGGCAAAATCAAAATATATTTTTAGCGAAAAAAAGAGTAACCCACCCATCTACTTCAATAATTACTTCTCCGTACTTTTTTCGTGAGAAAAATTGCCCGATTTTTTCTGTTACTCGCTGATGGTTTTCAACACGATCCTTTCAAAAAATGATTACTGGGCCTACAATAAGCGATATTTTCGAAACTTTGAGTAATAGATTAGAAAGACAACGATGTTTTAGCAAAAATAAGGCCCGAACATTTTTTTTTTTCAAAATATAATGAAATCAAATCCCAAAATTAATGTTGGGGTCATATTTCATTATGAAAAATATGGCCAGCAAAAAATAAAATAATGCCCAAAATAAATTAAATAACACCCCAAAATTTGAGAATTCTCGTTGTTATTATTTTATATGTATGTATAATTTTGACCCTTATTTCATTTTTTCTTTATGCCCTTATTTGCTGAGGCCTAATTTCGCGTATCCGTCAACAGTAATTTGGAATGAGTTTCCAGGTTTGGCACTGCTTATATGTATTCAAAATTACAGAATTATATTTTTTAAGTTGTGCGCACGTTTATAAGAAAAATAAGATATTGATTTATTGCTTACAAAAATTTTACTGCAGATGACATTATTTTAATAGAAATAATCGCAAGATATAGATATTTCAAAAATTATCAAGGCAACAATTCGATTTTATCTCCGTTTGTCTTCGCCCTTTTTTAATAAATGGTAGCTACGGCCTTGGCCTTCACTTCATCATCACATCAACATCTTCTTGGATACACGTGTCAGAATATATTTCTTAAGCACTTGACTTGTTCGAAATTAAAAATTTGATTTTGATTTGAAAAGCGGTTTTGAAATATAGTTATCAGTTAAAAATATTATACACGTATTTAGACAAAACCCGCTGTCAAAAAAAAAAAAAAATCCTTTACGTTATCGGAGTTATAATACTCATATCATAATTTGTTGATAATTTTTTAGAGATATTTCTTAGGTTATTTATACCTTCCTACAAAACAGCTCCAGGACAGGTAAATATTATTTTATCTATACGAAAAAGTTTATTATGAACCCTTTATTAGAGCAATAAAATATATTTGACATGAATTTTCAATCAGAATTTAATAGCACAGCTAATAACATGGATATCACATATCAGAGTACCTAAAAGTAAACAGCTTACTGATAACGCAGTATGGTAAAACAAATAGGTATATAATTTACAACTCTAACCACATTATCGGTTTTAAATTCTTTTTTTTTTTCTTGCATATATGGCTATCTAATCGAACGTTTTTTATGATGCACCCTTTAATCAGAATATTAATTTACCAATATCTACGCATAGCTTCCAATCTGGAAATGAGCTGTGCAATTAGACGGCAAGTCAATGTACAAAAATCAGCTATACTTAAAGAAATTAAAGGCGGTATAGGTGTAAAGTGTAGGAAGGCAGTTAAGTAAATATTAATTGGCGATTAATCTATGCGGGTATAGACGTCATTTATATATATGTACATACGTATATGTATACGATTTTTGAAGCCTTCATAGAATTTATAATCAAGTTAATCGTTTTTTATGACGAAATGAAATAATTTAAGTTCAATGAAAACCTCTTCATATATCCATGCACTTAGGTCTTATCTCTCGAATATCTTTAAAGAAAGCGCAGCAGTTGGGTAAACATAAAATAACAACTTATAAAGTTAAGACTAACCGCTTCTTCTAATTTATTTATAATGGTTCTAATAAAATTGATACAACATCGGGCACGTTTTGTGTCAAGAATCTAGTGTTGCTTTTAAGTTATAATATAAGTCCAAATTGTAGTAGATAAGCTCAAGTCCAATTTATTAAGAAAACACTTTAAAAAATAAGTTTTTCAATACACACAGAACACAAAATTTGGATAAGAAAACTGTAAAATTAACATTTGAAATATCATAACTGGTATGCTGATCATAATATGATTACGATATGATCATAAACATTACGAAAGCAAAAACTATAAAATAATGTACGACTGGATGGCATGAATTTGCTCTTGCCAATGAAACTTTAAAACAAATACACATTGAAGATGTAGGATAATAGTTCGATATTGATGTTATGATTTATCAAATATCTATCGTAAGAATGTTAAAAACCATAAAAATTTATTATTTTCCTTTAATTTTGATTTTTACAAAAAAAATTAATTGTAAAATTATGAATGTACTTGGAACTCCGTATTCTACACTTGACAATCCGCACTAGGCACTCCGCACTTGCCACTCCGTACTTGGCACTCCACACTCACACTTGGCAATCCGCACTTGGCACTCCACACTTGGAAGTCCGCACTTGACAACCCATACTTGGCACGCCGCAATTCTCACTTGGTTTTAACTGATTTCGAAAGACAAAAAGTTTTGAATACTGGCTTACTTGAAAATGAAAATCAGAACAGTTATTTTTTTAATCCGGAAATCAATTTCCTTTTACGGATTTCATTCGGAGCTGAAATCACAACACGGGTGATTAAATAGCAATTCGTTTGCAAAATAATTTTTTCTAACCTTATGTCGGCTTTTCATGAGCCGATTTTTGCTGCCCTGTCAGTCGCCTCTTCGAATATTGCAAATCCACCGCACGCCACAGCATTTACTAGCAGAGCCCCCTGATGCGCCCGGCACCGGTGGGTATACTTAGGGCACCCAGAGTTTTTATTAAAGTCTTTCGAAGTGCGTTAACGTTCATAAACTGTTATAACTGTTATAAATTGGTATTTCTCTAGTCTCTTCCTTTATTAATGTGACAAAATAAAGGTTATGACTCAACTTCTTTACCAACGATCATTTGTTTTTGGCTAGAAATAATAATTGAGTCATAAGCTATAATTGAATCACCAATTGGAAGAAGGGAATAAGTCCCAAAATTTCCAAAAATGACGTTTTGATGCAAATGTCATCTCTATTCGTAGACCCATCGGTAAGGCTGAAGAAAGAAACAAAAACCGTTTTTCTAATAGAAATATAGGTGATTTTAAATAACATTAGTTGTAAGAAAGAAACAAATCTTGCAGTCGGTGCTGCAAGAGTTCACCAAACTTTTAACTTTTCACGTTCAGCACCTTTGACGTTTCAATTTGTATGAAGAAAAAAAGAGCCGGAAAGAAATATTGAAGCTTTTTGTCGTTATTTGTTTCGTGAAAAATATTATTAACTAAAAGAAAATTATCGGAAGAAAAAAAGTGAATAATAAGCCCGTGATTTTTTTTCTCTAAAATATACAAAAAGCTGTACCTGCAGCTGCATTGTGGGCACATAAAAAATAGCACGTACGACAGTTTTTCACATCTTTTGCATCTCCAGCTCCAGTTCCAGTTGCAGCATTCTATTGTGTTCAGGCAGTAAGTTGCACTTAATTGTCAAATTAGGAAACTTGAATGTTAGTTATTCAGGTGAGTGTGGACTTTGAAACTGGCCCTTAGAATTTGCTGAAAAGGAAGTTTACCGTTATTTTCCTGTGTGAAATTTATTCATCAAGCACCTGCCATGTCTGTTACATATGAGGCTACACAATTTTGTATCAAAAATATTTACCATTTGCTTTAAGATTCAGTTTAAACAGTTGTGTATTTTATTGTATCTATAATACATATCTTTGTAAAATGTACATTCATAAATTATGCATCCTTAGATTTTTATCGAAATACATATATATTTTGCTTTTATAAATATATTGGTGACAAAATGTTGTGATGCTCGAAGCATGATCTTCAAAAACGCCAGTCGATTCAGATTCCCTGCTTTCATTCCAGAACTATACAGACATATACATTAAAGTAGTCATATGATGTCATAAAGTGTCCCAGTTTAGCTGTTCCACATGTGCGCGCAAAAAGCACTTTATAATCTTATCTCAAATAAACCAAGATAAATAATGTTGTCAAATTGGAAAACGTGATTTAAATAAACATCTCATACTGCCTGTGATAAAATGGGTCAATGTTAGCTGGATAAGTAAGTATTTGAGAAAATATTTCACACTCAGATTTTATGATCTGATGCCATCCTCTACAATAGACTTGTACATGTAGTTTTTGTAACCAGATGACAAGAGTGACACTAGGGGCGATGGCGATGTTTTTATTATGAGAGGGAGCATATACATATGTAGTTCTGATTTTGTTTAAGCTTGAGAGAATGCTGAAACTGAAACGAAGTTGCGAAGAGTCATATAATAAGATTGCTAAATATTTTTGAGATCATTTTTGACAGGTTCATAATGATGTGACATTTTGTTAATTTTAGTCCCTGTCTCTGAGTTGTGGTATTTAATTAAATTATAGGAAATGGTTTAAATGTGTATATATTTTATAAGAGAAAAGTTTTTTTTTGTTTTTAATTAAAAAAAAATTGCTTAACCTAACAATGACATTTATTATTAAACATGTCCTTTGGGTTATAATTACTTACCTTGAAAAAGAGCTCATCAACATGTGGACTGTAACTTCGGCTCACATGATCGATTTTCACTGTTTTCAACCAAAATTTTCCTCAGCGATGAGGCCTACTTCTGGCTTAATGGCTAGAATTAAAGATGTATTGCAAATATTAATTATGTGATGATATATCTTAAACAAGAAAATGTTTAAAAAAAAATAAAAAGCATCAAGTTTTTTGTATTTATATTATTGTAGAATTATTTTTAAATGCAATATAATTTGACTAATTAGCATAAATGGGTTTCAAAATTATAGTAAAATCGATTGAAAGACATACATGCATGAGTGTCCGAAAAATAGGATAATATTTATTTATTATAATTGATTGATTATATATGTACAAATTTTAATTTTAATCGTTGGTCATATTTCAGAAAATTTATATCGCAGGTGAGTTAAAATAAGAATTCGATTTTCACATAGAATTGATGTATACAAAATCTTAAGCCAGTTCGTTAATTCTTTTAGGGTCTAGTTTGAAGTATACTTATGGACAGACACGTAGCCAGAGGGGGGGCTTGAGGGGCTGAAGCCCCCCCCCCCCCCCGAAAGTCTAAAATAAAAACTAAAACTTTCTAATATACTAATATACAGTATTATTTCCTTTGTAGAGCTCTTCAAATGCACGTCAATAAGTCTTGAAGAAATAACGAGCAGAACGTGGGCGATGTCTTCCAAGGCATCAACACTTTTGGCAGCGGTCCAAAAAAGTGATTTCTTAGTAAGCCTCATTGTATGCAAAAAGCTGTTCAGTTTAACGCTGCCCTTATCAGTATTCCTACAGAACAAATCCTTAGATTTCGTTTCTGCAATCGGCCGCACCAAAGAAGTTCTGAATTCTCTTGAGAACATCAGAGAAAAAGCCGAAGATTTTTTCAGAGAGGTTTTTCAATCCGCATCTAAACTTGCCGAGGAATTATTTGAAGTTGAATTAAGAGCTCCAAGAACTTCATTGAAACAAACAACGCGTTCCAATCCAGAAACCTCTTCTACTGAATCCTATTTATGAGTGTCTGTATTGATTCCTTGCATAGATTCGTTAATACAAATTCTTACGGACAGATTCATGGTCAACAAAGACGTTCTACCATCGTTTCAAGCTCTTCTCCCAGGTTTTTCTGCAGTTGGGCGAGTCAAAGAAATGGAAAAGATAACATGTTACTTTGATAATGCAATTTCGTTGTCAGCTGTGAAAGCTGAATACATTCTCTGGTGCGAAAAAAATATCGTCGATCCTTCTATCGTAGTTTTAAAATTGCTTGATATACATATGTGACAAGACTTACTTTAGAGGTATAAACTTCTTGCTTACGGTTTTGGCCACGCTTCCAGTGACCACAGCTAGTGTTGAAAAACCTTTTCAACTATGAAAAGAATTAAAACAGTGTCCCGAAGCGTTATGGGGAATGAAAGATTAAGCTCACTTGCTATGATATCTGTTCATTCAGATATTAATTTGGATCCAGAAAAGGTGATTGATCTCATGTCAAAAAGAAAATCAAGACGTCTTCTGCTTTGAAAAAATGTGTGTATAAAAAAATAATTTAAGTATATGTTCGTTTGAGTACATACAATTTAAAAACTAATAAAAATCAATAAATTTGAATATATATAGTTTTTTGTTTAAAGAATTCCTCGTACAATTTGGAAGCAAGCCCCCCCCCCGAACCAAAATCCTGGCTACGGCACTGCTTATGGAATGCACGGATAAACAGATTCACTAATAAATGGACGGCATGCAGAAAATCACTTTTTTGACTTATCCACCACCGTTATGTTATGTCGCTTTCCATTGGACGCCCGGAAGCGTTCGCAATCAAAAAGGAGTCTTTTGAAGTCTATTCCATTGGCAAAAGCGAACAGTGAACCGACGGTTCTGAGAAGAAAATTTTGCCACTCGATATCAAGTCAGAATCCACTCCAGAAGCAGTAAAACATTTGAATTGAAATTTCAAGCAATTTGCAGTTTAATTATTTTTAACTTTACACATGTTTTTAATAAAAATCAACCAAGTCGTTTTCGAATTATTAATTTGTAAAAAAATGTTTGAAACCAAAATTTTTAAATCCAAAAAAGGATTGAATATATTGATGTACAAATCTTTTAAAACTGATCAAAATAAGATAAACCATGTTTTGGGAAAATCGAAAATATAGTTTTATTAGAATTTTAAAAAAATCGTAAAATTGTAAAAAAAATTCCTGATTACAAAAAAAAAAATTGTCCATGTTATTGAGAAAAATAATTGCTTAAAAAAAT
Organism: Epistrophe eligans; assembly: GCA_951394125.1. Classification (NCBI taxonomy): domain Eukaryota; kingdom Metazoa; phylum Arthropoda; class Insecta; order Diptera; family Syrphidae; genus Epistrophe; species Epistrophe eligans. The sequence goes on along the minus strand of OX596030.1, from coordinate 61,773,705 downwards.
TGGATGGCAGCAACTACAAGTTATAAAATGTCAAATTCCAATGGAAGGAAGATTTGATATATTAATTATGTTCTAAAAATCGGATATTTTTAAGATACATTTTTTTGATATTTGGATCGAAATATTCAATATTATATACATTTAGCCAGTTCACGTTTCTGAGGTCTCACTGAGCAAACTTTTGGCAGCTTCACTGAGGAGAAACCTGAACAAAATTTATCCACTAGAAGTCAAAAGCATCCTCCGTCTCTTTTTTGTAAATCCAAAAAATGTCAATCTCAGCTTTTTGAAAGCAAAACTGAGGAATTACATGTTAAGGTTTCTGAGGTTGCTGAGATCAATTAGATAACAGTGAGCCTGTGAAACCTGAACTGACTAATTATAGGTAGGTATGTTGCTTTTTTTCAAGCTTTGAACTGTTTTAATTCATTTATTTTAAATGATATTTTCAAGACAAATGTCCTCGACTATATAAAAATCAAACATCAAATTCTGGCGAAGTTATTTTCGCGTTTTTTTGAAATTAGATACATATAGTTTTTAAAATTAATAATAATTTTTAAAATTTTTATTTATCCGTGGACTTGATAAAAATAAATGCACCTATATGTATTTTAAAAAGTCACAATCTTTACTACACATTATGTATAATCTACCTTAAGAGGTAATAGGTTAATATGTGAATATTTTGATAAATTGTACCTACTATATTGTTCAGTGATAAAATTATGTTCTTAAGTTTTTTTGTAGGTATGTGTTTTTATTTGTTTTAATTTCTTTTTTTGTAAAGCTGTGTTTTATCTCTCAATCTGTCAAATTTGTGTTCTTTTGACTTAAATTTGGTTTTGCAGAATTCACATTTTAAAGTTAGAAGAGTAGCGTTTAAAACGATAACGGCTCGCAACTAAGGGACTAAGTATGTTAACTCTAGAGTCGTTTTTTTTCATTAAATGAGAAATGTTAATGTTGTTAAAATTTTGTTCAAATTCCTTTTAATTGGAAATTTGACTGGCTGACTCAATACCTTATAATCACATGAAATTTCTAATGAAACCAAAGTTGAAGAAAGTGCTAGATTTATATTTATAATTGACACAATTCCTAATAGCTATCAATATATAGAGGTTGTAAGTACTTTTTTCATTACTTTTCATTGTCATTTGCTTTTCCTATCAACAGGTGGTATACCACAAATAATGCCTTTTTTCCTATAGGTAAATTTTGAAATCACTGCTTTAATATAGTTAGTGCAGTTATCTTTTACCATTACAACAGAACGTTCCAACAGACCACCAGAACTTTACTAATCAAACGAATATCCTTAAACGCAATGTAGGTATGCTTAACTTCTTCCAAGATTAAATCTGTTTCATAATTTTCTAAAGTCAAGTCAACCATTGACATTGACACTGATAGTGCAATTTCCATTGGTATAAGAACACCTTCCAGTCCCTCATTGGAATCAACCCTTACTCACTATACCAAACCAATCCCTTCTCATAATAAATTTTTTAAATCAGGGGCGTGTCTCTGATTTTCCCTTCTCGCCAACTTAATCAGATTTTCCTTGCCTTGTTGTGGTGACTGCTGCTACTGCTACTGCTGCAACCTTTGCATTCCAATTCCAATGATTTCTCCAATCTAAAAGTAGGATGGTCGATTCCGATTTCCGACTTCTACTTGCAGTATACTTCCAAGAGAACTAACACTCTGGCATAATATTGTGTGTACGAACAACACGCACACTCATTTATGTGTTTGTTTATAGGGCACACTAGCTCAAAGAATTTACCTACACTTACAATGGAATGGGGTGTTTAAGGCTTATTCACACTAGAGTGAATGGAATGGAAAATCATTGCTATCACAAATATGGGGGATGTATTTGAACGGTATATGCCGCCATATGCAGAGATATCACAGTCGTTTGATTATAACGGGACACTTGAAAATAATAGCGGGAGCATACTTTCAGTCTGTTTCGAGCCCGAAGAGGAAAACATAATTTTCGAGTTCGAGAGCTGGATTTGCAAAATTTATTTAAGCTTTGGGACAAAGAGATTTTTATTTCTTTGCTGTCCGTTTATAGAGATATATCTTTGTTGTAATCAAGTGCATTTGTTTTTTTTCCGATTTTTTTGTGGTTAAAAGAAAAAAAAAAGATGAACTACCTACCTACTACCTACTTATGGAAATTATTTATCGGAAATATGTGCTTTTGATATTAGTTAGTGCGTGATATTATAACCTATAGATTTAATAGGTACCTCTATACCTACCCCTTAAAACTTAGTGAAATACCAACCTATATATTTTTTTTTTGTTGAAACATGTATTACACCTATACTTTTTATACCCTTAAGGTACATAAATCTACGCAGTGATTATTTTAATCGCAGAGAGATTATATTAATTGTGGAGACCTACCTATACTTTTAAACAAAATTAATTTTGTGGTTAATTTAATTCTTTTATATATTTTTTTTATATATACACGTAACCTTTGAATGTATTTTTCTGTGATATTTTTGTGTATTTAAATCATAAACTTATAAGTTTGTTTTTGTGAAAAGAAAAATTTACCAACCAAGAAATATATAAGAAACATGGATGTCGCGAATTCGAACCAATTACCGTTAGACTATAGTTTAGGATTTAAAAACGAATTTAAATCAAATGAATTCCCGCCCAACAATGGTTTCCCTAGTAATTTCCTCAACAATCATCATCAACAACTGGATTTAAGAGATGTAACAGCCTTAATGGGGCCGATTTCGAATTCACATAATAGAATACAAATGGACCAAAATCATCATCATGGTCAGCCGTTATCAGCGTTTAAGGCGGTTTTGCCAAAAAACAAAGCCGACGGTAAGTTGTGAGTGATATTGTGTGGTTCATTTAATATACCTACCTAATAAAAGATTTCAAGCGCAATACAGGTAAAGTAAATTTTACCGGATATAAATTTCGATACCTACCTATAAGTTGAAAAAATTATGCAATACTATTTTAAAATTGGAGACTTTAGTATAAGGTATTGTCCACGAAGTGTTTTGTTTTGGAGGCTTATAGAAAATGTTGAATATATACATAGGTACATTGCTAAAATGTTTTAAAATTTTTAGTATTTTGTTCACAATGAATGAAGCTATTGGAGAAAGTTGAAGTTTGCTTCTACACAATATATTTCATGCTGTTTATCTGTAGTGTCACACTGTAGCGCTTTTTATATAATGTAGTCATTAGTTAACGGTGACCACATAAAATAACAGAAAAAATTGGAAGTTATAACTCATTAGGCTTTTAACTACAAAATTGTGTTGTATAGTAGGTATATTCATAAACTCAGTGCTTATGCTAAAATATTAGACCACCCGTCGCATTTATAAACTCTACAAAATCGCAAGTATCTATGTTTAGATCAAAGAGGTTATAGTTGTACATTTATTTGGTTTAAGTATACCTTAGCTAGCAGGTGTCTCGACAGAAGGCATGTGGTACTTAAATTTTGTATGTTTTTGTTTAAGATTGTGATTTAATGATACTTTTTGGAACGCAGTTGATAATTAACGCAGCTGTTGCATAAATGTTATGTCACAAAAAGAACTTGCTTATTGTCAAAGATACATTGACGTAAAATATTACACGATTAAGTAAAGGTATGATGTTAAAGCATTTTAAGTATGAGCATTTTCGAAATTTGAAATGATTTAGCATCAAACTATTTTTTAACATTTATTATTAAAGTTAAAATCACCAAATGCCTATTTTCACTTTTTAGCATCGTACTGACTCCAAATGTGACTTTGACAATTAGAAATGTGGAAATGGTATATTTGCTCCTTGTTCGCACGAACTGTCACTTTTTTTAAGGGGTGTTCAGTTGAAGGTTAATAAGAAAATAGGTAAAGTTTGATACTAGTTAAAAAATGTTTAAAATTAAGAATATTTTAGCAAAGAGCTTTAAAGTAAATTATTAAGTAGTGTCATGCTATATACCTTAACATTAACCTTTTTAAAAATTTGCACCATTATTTTTATAATAAACTGCAACTTTTAATCAGCTATTTACAATAAATTTGATTATTTTTAACATCAGTTTCTTTTTAATGAGATTCCAATAATATTATGATTAGGTATACTTTATATTTTAATTTATGTTCATGATATAAATGTATAAATATATGAATGAAGTTACTATATGTAGGTTAACTGTAATATTATCTATTATACCTACATACAGTGGATTCCCGCTAACTTGAACATACGATAACTTAAACAATCCAATAACTTGAACATGATGTTTTCCCTTTTAAGTATTCTGTAGCTTGAACAGGCAATTTTTAAGTCTCTTTACCTTGAACTTTTTTATTGCTGACTCTATAAGTTGAATAATTAAGACATTTGAAACTCTTTAACTTGAACAAATAAATTTTATATCAACAGAAGTTTGAATTTCCTCATTGTAGGTTACAACTTTTGTAAACTTTTTTTATTCAAGGGGAATTCCTCAGAATTCACAGTTTTCCAAAACCTCAGAGAAAGTGCGCTGAAAAATGTTTTGGTATTTTTCAACAATGTAAAATACCAAATTTTTTGTCCAAAGTTGGTTTAAATACAATTGTGTTTTGTGTCATTTACATAAATTTATAATAATAAATTGAACACAAATAAAAACAAAGACTTTTTTATTTTTTCCAGTAACTTGGACAATCCAATAACTTAAACAGGCCTCGTTTCGCATGTGTCAAGTTAGCGAGATTCCACTGTATTTAGACATTATGAAAATTTTGATGTATGTATGTACATACATAGATATTAGGTACGCTTCGTAAAACCATAAGATTTCCGGACTCACGCTTTGAAATTGTTTCCAGTCATTTTTCTTTTGGACAGGCAATCAAAAAATCTTAAATTAAGTTGACATACTTCGGGCATCCAGAGTCACGAAGGCACGATGTGCATTAATGGACACCTTTTTAAGGAAGTGTCTCCAGACATGCAAATTTATAACAAGGCTAGACCTCTCCGTCGGTGGTCATACTTCGGCACCCAGGGTTTTTTTTTTTTCAAGTAACGGAAGCACCTTACTACACGCACATTTTGAATGGCAAAAACTGTTATAAACTTTTATAAATTGGCATTTTTCAAATTTCATTCTCAAACAAAATGTAAGAGACTAAAGAAATGCCAAAATGTATAACAGTTACAATAGTTTATTATTATTCAAAGCATTAATGCTAAAATTAAAATTTTTTAAAAATTACATTAGAATCTCGGAAAGATGAACAGTTTTCTAAGATGAACAGCTCGGAAAGACGAATGAAAAATTCTCAACATTCAGTGCTTCAAAAGATGAACGGGTTGAAATTTTGTACTTGAAAAGATAAACGCTTATTTTCTGTTTTTTGCCTTTAGTTCTTCGTATTATATTCATGTTACGTTGCTCAGTTTTGTGAACGGAACTTTCGGGATTTTTTAACTTGTTATATAAATTATATCAAATATTTTTGTTTATATAACTACATCTTCTTCCTGAATCAAATTGTGATATGCTCGAAAAGATGAAAGGGCCCTGTTGTATACATACATACATATGTGTTTATCTTCCTTAGATTCTACTGTATACCTACTGTCAATTACCGAATTATACCAAAACAAAGGTTGATCCAATAAAATACTGCGATTTACAAGCAATAATGGCAAAGGCCCAAAATATTCATATTGCATATACCATTTCGGACTAACTTTAGAGAGTATATCTATTTATATGCTGCAAAAAAACACACGCTATCCTCCAGTATGTAAATGTTATCCTAAATATATATTGATTGACTTGTTCCAAAGAACTTAATCTTATCCACGATCGCACTGTGCTTTTTAAAACTTATATAACATTGTAAACCTATTCAACAGATTTTAACAGATTTTATTTGGCCCTATATTTTATGCCACCTGCCAAAAATATTAGTTATCTGAGTAGGTACCTACACAGAAATGAACAATACAGCACCGTGTTGCACATATGAAAATTATTTAAAATCAACAGTAATTAAGTAGTAATTAATTACAGCTTCTGAAATTGTATTAAGACCAATGCTATGTACATTCTAACATTATCTGATTTTCTTAACACACTTTAGAGGTTATGAATATATAATTTTGTATGTATGTATATAAAATTGTGTAAACATTTTGAGGAAAACAATAAGAAATCCATATTTAAGTATATTAATTAAAGCGGAGTCAAAAAGTGATTTCATATGAAAATCATTTGCCCATTTTGGAAATGTCAAATTTTTAATTTTTGTGTTCATTATTGTTAATTGGATGGATTTGTGCATAAATTAAAAACAAATTGTGTCATTTCCTACAATTTTTATTTTTTAAACTTTCTAGCTAAAACCTAGTGTTTAAGATATTTACAATGAATATGTAGATCAATTTGCATTTTTTGTATGTGTATATATTTCACAATTTTGTCTAACTTGTGAATTTGATTATAGAAAGAGAGATACATTATATAGATTCTACCATTATTATAATTGCACAGAAAATTAAGGGAAACACCATAGTCCGTTATATTAAATATTAATATTAACCCCATTTAAAGAATCCGGATGTAAAATTACTTTTAAATTACCAAAAATAAATTTTCTACGTCAAAATCAAATTGTATTAGTCAAAATAATTAAAACATCAAACAAGCTGCTCATAATGAGCGCAGCGATATTCTTGCGTGACACCGTGCGTCGCGTCGTGCTTTTCAATAAATTTCAATACTTCACCTGAGTTAAAGAATAAATACCAAGTATACCTAGTATAGAAGTATACTTATCTATTTACTAAAGTATATTCTTTTCTTCAATATCTGGGCTGTATTCAAAACATCTTTTTTTTTAATTTTTTATAACTAAGTTTAATATAAATTATTTAATTCCCAATAATTGTTTGTTTACCCACTTTTCAATTATTATAGTATTTTAAATGAATGCATAAGAAAGATGTGGTGGTTTGTTGGGAATCTTATTTACGTGCTCTACAACCTACAACAACAACAATGTTACTTTGACTATGATTACACCATTTAACTTTTAATTCATCTCTTTTCACTCTATCACTATATATAACTGGCGACAAAATGAAAAGTAAAAAAAAAAATAATTTTGTAGAAAAAAAAATGTGATCTATCATTGACGCACGAGGCTATAGAGAAATTCGAATAACGAATTTTTATTCCGCATAGGTATACAAAAAAAAAAATATTTAAAATTAATTTTCTTCTCCCAAATATTCTCTGAAACATTAATTTATGTGAATTCTTGTTTTAATACATAACTTAAATTTCTAGAGTTTACACATTTTTTTTTTTTTGATTTAAATTATTTACTACACATAATTTATAATGTTTCAGCTGGATATAGTTAATTTATTTGAATGTACGCAGCTTTGACAGGTGTAACTGTGTAAGACTTTATAATTTTATTTTATATGACAAAATGAAAGGTCTCTTCGTTTACTTTTTAAATTGCTCGTTTCTTCCAGTTTTAATACAATTTCAATTCTTGTATATATATGAACTTTGGAGTAAATTTTCTTTTCTAAGAAGCAAACAATTTGGAACACATGCTAACAAATTTGAAGATACTACAGAATTGAAAGTTTCCAATATCCATCTTATCCGCTGTGATAACAATGTTGTGCTGCTATAAGTAGCTGAATACTCGAACTTTTTGATTCTTTTCTGATATTTCATTAAAAGAAACATTCTTAACCTTTCTGGGTATATGTTTATAAACAAAATTCTAAATATGTAAAATTGTCTCTTTTGTACTTCATTAGATACTTTGACATGTTTTAAAACTAACTATATTGTAGTTAGGCGGCACGGCGGATGCGTCACGAGCTTTACAATTATTGATGTGTAAACATCTACATATGCCGACGGAAGGGCAAACTAAAAACGTGGAAATTTCTGTAGCACATTATGTTTTGCTGTTACACGTTACGATATGTTGATGTGTAGGTATTGGATACTTTTAATATTGGGTACTTTCTTCGTAGGTCAAACTAAATCGAAAGGACGAGTTGAGTTTGGAAATTTGGTTGACAGTTGGAACTCGTCACGTTCTGTGATGTAAAACCAGCACTTGAACATTTAATTTGATGTTTACACATCTTAACCGTGGGTCTTGGCACTAACACTTTTTTTTTTTTTTAAATCAAACATGATAGCTTTGGGAAGTAAGAAAAACGTTGTGACAAAATTTCACTGAATTTAAAATTTTTGCTGAGCCCCAGTTTAAATGTATCATTAGGCTATTTCAAAACATTATCTTTCTGTTTTCAAAATCATGTTGACTTTTTTATTTCTTCATATGAAATTTAAGGTGTAGGGAAATAATTTTACGCACATTAGAATTTTCCCACTTTCTATTATAATTGGAATGAGAAACTAATTCACTTTCAAAAGTGAGAAAATCTTCGCCTTAAGAAGGAAAAGTTTTTACCACGTCCTGTCAGAAATGATAACAATTCGATAACAATATTTTTTCATTTTAATATCTTTTATTATAAATTCTAACCAAGTGAATATTCTATATACATACTTGGTCAAAAGTAGACACAATCGTAACAATTTCAATTTAAAATTTTGCAAAGTTTTTCATGTTGTATATGTACTGTACAGTGTACATATCGTACGAGGTTTTGAATTTTACATTTTTGCTAAGATGTTTAAAATGTGGCTCTGACTTTTTTTTAATTTTTTTGCATTAACAAATTTTTGTTTAATTTTTCAACTTCGACGAGTTCCTGATAGGTATATAATAATAATATTTCAATATATAATAATATTTCACTGAGGAAAAAACACATTGTTCTCCTGGGCCCATATCATAAAAGACTAAAACGGTTTGTTGATTACACTCTCACTTCGGTTCGGAACCTAATCAGAAATAGATTTAAGATACAATCAAAGGTAGGTATATTTTCCCTATTCAATCAAAGAAAATTTTTTGCGACAACGTGTTACGTTGCATTGTCATAAAAAAAAGGAGCCACATAACCAAAGTTTTGTGACCAACGCGTCGTCATACTTGGATTAGGGACACCATAAATCTATCCTGTACTATTTCTTTACTTTCTTAATAAAAGTTTAAAATGAGCCGCATGGATGAAATCACTTAATACCTTGACCGTCAAGTCAGCAGCTATTAAAGAACTATTTCAACAAGGCAAACGTCTCTCTATTGCTCTGAAAATACAGAAACTACTTAATTCATCAGCCATTCAGGGATATCTTACTACACTTTAACATAATACTGGATGTGCAGGTGCCTACCTAAATGCTTGCTTATAAATGTTAAATTTTTCAGTCCGTTTAGGTTTTACAATTCATAATAACTTTTTTTAAATATAAACTAAAACAAATATATGCAGGTACACTTAACCTACCAACATAATATGTGAACGTCTTTTATCTACAAACTATAAGCACCCCCCTGCTCCTTTTATTTATTGATCGAAATCACGAGAAAACCTTCTCTAGGAAGCTAATAGACTTTGTTTCTTCTTTTAAAAAAAGCCAAAAGCGAAAAATCAACAATTCTTTTTCCCATGAATATGCAGTAGGTTAGATATGGTATGCGCTGTATATGCACAATGCTGAGTTAAATAAGGAAAAAAAAAATAACAAAAAACAAGTGTTTTATTTGAAATTCCCCAGGGTACAAAACGGCACGTGAACATGTACTTTAGTAAATTTTTTTACAGCAATTTTTTTTACTCATCGCATATCCTTGCAACAGACATCTAGAATAGATATACCGTCCTGAGATTATACCAACACATAAAACATCTCTCTAACCATAACCACTGACATGCCGGCAAAACCAGCACCCAGCCGCTGCCGCCGCCGCGCCGCCTCTGGAACTTTTATCTACTCTTGCATTATGTAACGGTTTTAATGCAGCTGATGGACATGTTCGATTGAATTCCACAATTGTAACATTCAGCCATTTTCCAAATTAAAATTTTGAATTTTATTTTTGTGGCTGGTCCTGCTGATATAAAAAAAGGAAGGTAAAAAAGGCATATTGGTGGCATTTATTTTTTTTTATTATTAAGTTTACAAACAGAATAATGAATTTTAGAGAAAAATGAACCCTTTGTTCTGTGTGAAGCCTCCGCATAGTACTTTTTTTGATTTTTTTTAACACTCGCTTTTTACCCAACTGGCAAGCTTTTTTTAATTAACCATGGAACAGCAGCTGATGCTCATGTATATATGTACATATGTATGTATGTATGTTGTATTATAAGTTATGGACGTATGTACATACATGTATGTCTAGTATATGCAGAATATGTAATGACACTTTTTTTTATTTTTTCTTAATTTGTTTTAGATTTTTTTTCGGGAAGATACCGACTTTACTTGAATGGAAAGTGTCATTGTGGATTTCAAAAAATGCCTTTATATATTTTGCGGTGCCTTAGTACGTATGCGCAGTAAATGTGAATATTTTTTTGAATCTACACACACATACATACATATATAAATATACACGTATTTCTTGTATAGAGTTATATATAGGTATGTAAATAAGAGAAACAAAATTCCGTGTGAATGAATTCTTAAATTATGATTAAAGCTTTTTATAACTATTAAGAAAATCTATATCTGTGCAACAAAATATTGGTCTAGTCTTTTTCAATATATGTAGGTTAGGTAGGTACTGTTTTTGCGATCACGTAATTATACCAATAAACAACTTTTCTGTTCTTTCCCCAAAAATTAATCCGAATTTTCACAACTGAAAAAATTTCAAAATTGCCTAACACTTTTAACTTAAAAATTTTTTTCAATCTCCCAGTTTTTTTGTTTAAAAAAATGAATAAGGGCAACTGATGTTAAAGTTGCCATATTAAGTAGGTATACCGGAAGTGTGATGACATTGTGCTGACACCATTTTACAAATTGTATCATTAATAGATTGATTGTATTTATTATTGATTATTGTCTTGTCATTATTGTGGTAAATGTTTATCAATCGTGTAAATTTGGCACTTTACTTTACCTTAGGTACTTATTTTTGCTTAATAAATAGCATAACGAATGAATAAATCATTTGCGATTTTTAAGGCTCTCGGAAATTAACCCGAAAACTTTTTTGGATATTAGACCAATTGCCGGTCTCAACCCAAATTTAAAAAAAAGGCCAGAAAATAAAATCGAAATTGCACAGAATAAAGATTTCCGAGTTAATTTCCAAAATTTAAAATGGAATTTTATTTTATTTTACGTACGACAAATAATAATATTTGAAAATAAACCACGGTTAATGTTTTTTGACTTTTATGGAAAAAATTAAATTAAAAAAAAAAAAAACAAAACATTATAGGTAAAGGACCATTCATTTTTTGGGTTAGAAAGTAAAGCTAAATAAAACACACTTAGCGATACATTTTTGATTTTTTTATTTCATTATAAAGTTTGGACTTTGCCACTTTGGTAATTAATAATAATAATAATAAAAAATAATAAACTTTATTTTTCAAATTATAAACATTTTTAACAATTTTATATGTAATAAATAAATTATGGCCTTGGTTTTGAAACCGTCTGCCAGATGCCAACTTTTGTTTGCTTTTTCTTTTTGGTAATTTTTAACCACTTTTTCGCACATTTCGGGCGGTATCTCGGCCATAACTTGAGTAATGTAAACACGAAACACAAAAAATCTAACGGTGTCAAATCGCACTATCTTAGTGGCCAATTTACGCCGCCAAACGTGAAATTACGCGAAATTAACCGGCCAAAAAAAAATTCGTTCAATTGCTGCGAACGCCGGGAAATCGATAAATTCGGATCAATAGCAACACTTGCACTTGCAGTAGCAATATTTTCGACTGAGCGTGCATTACGATGATGCACAGGCCTTACGACATCAGTAACCCTTCCAATTTCTTCACAATTTTACCGATTGCTTGCGTAATATGTCGATTATGATGACCATAATAATCGCGTAATGAGCGATAATAAATGATAAATTTATAATTATCAATTTTTAAAAAATAGTAAAGAAGAATAAAACTTCTTTAAATTTATAAAACAATTCTTAAACATCTTTTGAGATCAAAATAAATAACACTGCCTGAATTTTGTTTTAAATATCAGAAATCGTAAGAGCAGATTTCTGAAAAAATAATTTTAACATATTTTTTTATTAAAAAAAAAAAACACATTTAAAATTAGATATTAACATTTCATTTGAAAAAAATTTCTTTGTGACATTTTCTTAACGGTTTTACTATTTTGGTTTCAACGGTTTTGCTGCTGGCTCTTTCTGACATTAAATAGCTCAGATGTCGTTTTTAATTTTTTTTTATTTAAATATTCAAATTTTCTTGTCTGTTCAATGTTTCTAAAAACTTCATCAGTTATTGACTACGTAGATATAATTGCTACGTTATTGTGTGTAGAGAAAAAATAACCCGGCTTCAAAATCAGGCTTTGTTCTCAAGATATTGAGCCGAAAAATTTTTCAACTATTTTTAGTATTTTCTTGTAGTTTTTTTGCTTTAAAAAATTCAATTCAATGTATTTCACATCAACACATCAGTCATTAAATATTGCATTGTGTATAAAATAAAAATAGTCTGAAGTCAATATCATAATCATTGTTTGTTCTCAAAATAAAAGTACCGAAAAACGATTCAACAAATCGGACCAATTACAATAATTTCCAATGAGAAGTTAAAATGTTACTTAATAACGTATACAATGTACAAAAGAAAAAACAACAAAAATAATCATCATATATATTATTCCTATAATCTGGATCACTTTTTCTACTCTCATACTACACCGATTTTAACAAATGAGGTGTCAAACGAAGCAGATTTACCTGCTGGTGATTTTAAAATATGCATGGTACCTATCGTACACTTTAGACTGAAAAATTGTTAAACAATCAATATAATTAGAAATAAATAGACTAAACATCTTCTGAAACTGTTTTGACACCAACGCAATGTCCACTGATTTCTTACACAAATCTCAATTTATGAGAAAAAAAAATTAAAAATCGTTGGAGCGGTTTTAAAAAAAATTAATTTTTAATTGTAGATATTTAAAATCTGCTAGATAATGTCAAAAAGCTAGGTGGTAAGTTTAATAAAAATCAACCGAGTCGTTTTAAAATTATTAAGTTCTCAAAAAAAATTGGAAATTATTTAAAAATCGAAAAAAAAAATTTTTGTAAATATTGGCATACAATATTTTTAAAATTATTGTAAACATTCTCTATAAAAATATTGATCAAAATCGAGTTCAGTTGAACCGTTTTTGAGATAATCAAAAATAAAAAAAATGGTTTTATGGGAAGTACCATTTAAAACCAATTTTCCGAAAAAAAATGTTATGAAATGGTAGCATGTTTCTAAAAAAAATTACTGATTTAAAAAAAAAAAGTTGTGGGCACGTCTTTGAGAAAAATAAGATTTTCTTAATTTGGTAAAAAAATTTGTACGGCAGGTACCGTTATTTTTGGTCTTAAAAAAATGAAAAAAAATGTGTGGGGGGAATGCCTAAAAACCGCTAGGTACCTATTAAATTTAAAGAAAATCGATCCACCCGTTTAGGCAACAGCCGAAAGAACAGACAAACACGCAGACAGAATTGCGAGGCCCACTTTTTTCGACTTCGCTATCATCTTAATGTCAATTTTGATCAAAATCTGAAGTTCGATTTTTTTACCTATGCCTATATATCGTAAGTAAAAATGATACGCCATATGTATTTAAAAAATACAATTTAAACTGAACATTAAAAAATATTTATTAACCAGTTTTCAAAAAATTGGTTTTTCACAAAAAAAAAAATTATAATTTTTTCTTTAAATAAAATTTTTTTTTTTTTAATGTTGATATTTAATAGTGTTTTGACTTATAGAAGGACCTCCTGTATAAAATTTCAAAGCCATTAACGTAAACTTGCGTCGCGTCAAGAGTCAGTTTCAATTTTAATTTTGCTGAAATGCAGGTGTTTGAAAATCCACTAACATAAATCATAACATAATAGGATTTTCTTCATAATTTCAATTAATATGCTGAATGCAGCAAATATATTACCAACCTAGAGATGATAAAATTAATTTTGTATGCCACACTAAATTTCTTACAGTTGTCAAATTTATCTTAATAAAGTTCTTCTTAAACAAAATGTGATCGGGTGAGGTTATCTCATCAGCTTTATTCATTATAAAAAAGGCTTTAAATTTTTAGATATTCATCTTAACAGCAGGTCATACTTACAATAATAAACAATTTTTTTTAATCAAAATCGTTAGAGCCGTTTCCGAGGTAAATTCCCTATCATAATTGTTGTATGAAAGGTACTGTTATTTTTTAAGCTAAAATAAATTTAATTTCGCTTCTAAGTAATCACCTAAAAATCTTAAGTCCTAATTTTGAAAAAAAAAATCCCTTCAGTGGCTTATGCCGTCTTTTCATGAGTCGATATTTGATGTTTTGCGTTAGTCTTCTTCTGAAAATTTGAATTTAATAAGCCGCACTTGACTTAAATCACAAACCCCTAAGTAGGCCCCTAGCCGACTTTTGCCGTTCAACGAAGTTTGTTTATTTTATATTCAAGTCTGTCAACGCAATAACAAAAATAATACTGTCACATTTTTATAATGTTTTCAACAGCATTATTGTTTGTTGAAAATCAATTTTTTTTAATTTTATAAACTTGCACTGTACCTTCATATATCGCCATAGTAAAAAATCGTTTGAGAGCGAGGTCTATTTCATCCAGTTCAAGGCAATAATTTTCTAAAAAAATTACTTAAAATAAAAAACAATTATTAAAAGTATTCGGCAACATGATATGAAAGAATTCAAAAAAGTGGTTTCCGATATGCCTCCAGGTATTCATCGAGCTAGTGCCTAAATGGATAAACATTTTTTTTTCTTGAAATTTGGATGCTCAAGTTCATCTAAAATGGGTAGTTGCCATATAAACCATTTAGTTTTTTTTTAATATTCTCTAAAACGACTTACACAATTTTGGTAAAACTTCGGACACAAAATTTATAAATAAATTTAAATAATAATATATTTCACGTTTTGCCAAAAAAAAATCGAATAACGGAAATAAAATGTTTATTTTTTTTGCAAAAATTCCTTTTCACGTATCTATGTACATATATGTAGGTTTAACGTCTTGACCAATTTAGTTATAATTTTGCAGTCCAGTGAGTCTTAATATTTAAAGAATGTTGCAGTTAAAAATTTAACAAAGACAAGTGAAGGGGAACTGGATCCCAGATTTTGACAGATGCGCAGCACTGAACAATAATGAAAACAGTAATTATATTACCTGTAATATGTGTACTATTATTCCAAAACACAATATATGTATGTAAATATATCCAAAACATAAAATTTTAACTTTTCTGGAAGGTCCGAGTATTTTCTCGTAACACAGTCGAGCTATAAATTTTTCTGCGACACGGAAGTTGTTATAGAGTTGACTTTTGCTTTTGCTTTTGCTTTTGCCTTTCCACATGTACGAACGTCTAAGATGGATGTGTGTGCCATATTTCGATCAGCACAGTTTATTTGGTTGAATGGCTGTTCAACTGTCTGGAGGGCGCGAGATGCCTGTGTGGATCCTTTGCCTTGGAAAACTATTGCTAATCCGAATCCCCTCATCACGTCATTTACCGTTGAGGTTTGCATTGCAGTAGTAGGTTATAAGGTATACAAAAGGAGAGTGACAGACGAGACGCATTGGTTTAAAATTCTACTGAAACGATTGGATGAGATTTGTGTTTGTGTTTTTCGTACTCTAAAACATTTGAAATTTTATTTTCATGGTTTAAAACAACGTGTAGCTCAAATGACGCCCTATAGAGTTCATAATGTACTGTCGAAGCCTTTTTGTGTACACTAAAAGCTTGACAAATCAATTCCATTCTGACGAGACCAATACCCGGTAGTAACCAATCACCCAAAGATAAAATAAGCACAACTGGCGGTGTACAGCGTTAAAATTTTACTCCAATCAGAGTAAATTTACTCCAATCTTAAGAAAGAAAATAAATCTACTCCTCCACTCCTCTTGTCCTTTTTTTTTTCAACGCTAAAAAATTCAAAAATTCTTCAGCCAAATCACATGAACAAAAATGACAGCGCTGTTATTCAATTTTCTAACCAACTCTGACTTTGACTGTTTGAATATAAAATTCTATTTTGATGTGCTGAATCGAATGGAATTTATGTAATTTTTATTTTTGTAAAAATAATTTTTTTGTTAAAATACTTGAGTTTTTATTTCGTTTTCAAATCTACTCCGGAAATTTTAAATTTGCTCCACTTTTTTTTACAAATCTGCTCCGAAATTTTAGTACTGAGGTTCTAACCCTGGCGGTTTAGTTACTGGACGTGATTCGCCATGTTAACGGTAATCAGTATATACATACATCACCCCACAAAGGTTAGTTTTGTACCTAATTCGAGTCATTATGCCGCATACAAAAATAAATCTTTATTTTCATATTTTTGATTAAATGATTAAATCAATAATTTAATAGTCATTCATCACCAATTTATCCATTATTTTGAACCTGCCAGCAATTACTTGACCCAAACAATGCGATCATCACTTATAATAAATTTCAGTTTATTTGAGGACACCAGCCAATCCCTAGGTATATGATATTATTGGTGGTAATTGTGTATGTATAGTCTTATACTCCATCTGAAGACAGAGAATAAGAATCACCTATTTCCGTAGCACAGGAAAACCTTTGAGTGACAAGCGATATTATAATTGAAACAATCAATCAATAAATAATGTCTTCGAAAAGATAAATGAACACTGAATTTATAATTTATAGCGGTCTTTTGATAAATAAAGCGATTGTAATATTGAGAGCAATCTATGATATGCGCTCATTTTGTTGTTGTTTATCGCATATTTTGTATTTTATCTACCTATATTATCCTTATACATGTTGTTGGAAAGATTTTAATATTTAATTTGTTTGTTGATGTGCCATTCTATGGTAAAAGTTTTGCATTGCATACTCACTTACTCAGCATCTACCTAATTGATGATTGATATGAATTTTTGGCTTCTCAACTACTGTTACTGTTAGTAAGATATATGTAGCTGTCAAAAAAAACCTGTGGTTAAAACGTAATGATGAAAAAATATAAACAAAAAACTGTACGAAGTATTAGCTTTTGCAAAAAGAAATAATAGAAATGACTACAAATATTTTAAATTAAAAAAACTTAGCATTATTTTGTTTTCGGAATGGAAATAAAGCCGAATTGTGCATAAATGTTTATCCATCATAGAATTGTTTGCTTCCAATTATGGTATCATATTTTTCATTAACGAGAAAACCGATAACACAAAAGTTTTTTCGATTTTGCTGCAATCAGGCTTTCATAAATAAATAGCGATTTCTTTTGTTGAGTGGTAAAAGTTTTAATAAAATAATCAAAAATGAATTTCCTTTAATGAGTGAACTGAAATAAATTGATTTAACTTATATCAACCCGAATAAATTTAAATTTGTTGGATGACGGAATAAATAAGTTAGAAATATCTTTGTTATTTTTGTTAAAAACTAGAAATAACATAAAACAAACGATAGTGACACAATTTTTTTCAGTAAGCTCAAATAACGGAAAATTTCATTAACATGAGGCTGTGTGTGTGCAAAAGTTGACACTTGGTGGGAAAGTGTATTTGCAGACATTTAATCATTGATGACAGCAGTGTTTTCATTCGTTTTAGCAGATTTAAGTTAAAAAAAAATGATCTCAGGCCTGAATTAGCAGATTATTTTTTATTAATTTGATTCGCGAATTAACTTTTAATCCAATAATTAACTGGTGAATTATAAGATATTATAACAAACCATTTTTATTAATTAGAGGTGCTGTAGAAGTGCGGAAGTTATTATTTGAAGTTCTGTAAATGCAGCCATAAGATCCGCATCTCCCGCCGCAAGTGGACAAACCTTAAACATTCGAATATAATTCAATTTGGAGAGATGCAAATTTGTCAAGAAATTTTGATTTTTTTTAAATATCAAATCAAGATTCTTATTGGTGTAGAAAGTTTTGACATATCTCCACGTTTCGAGGTCCCAAGAATCCAAATCAAAGCAAAGCAACCCGAAATATGTCGGGTTATAAAATCTATCGCTGGATAGAACAAATTTATTTCCTTTCTCTTTTCTTCCTTAAGATTTTCTGATTTTGACTCGATTCTGTTTAACACACGCTCTCTTATGCAAAAGAATTACACGCTTTTTTCCGACTTATTTCGTTATTTTTGGGAGTATCTTCTACCGCTGCGCTGTGCTGTGGTGGATTAATTGAGTAGGTCAGTTCTCTTAGTTACTTAATGAGTTTCTGAGTTTGAACGTCTCTGTTCCCCTTTCTTATGCAAGCAAATAACACGATTTTCTTCGACTTATTTGGTGAATTCTGTGTGTATCTCTTATCGTTGCGCTGCTGTTTAACAACAGTAAGGGCTGTTAAACAACATCAGTCTGTAGGTATTAAATGAACTGATTCAATTTGGTACCGTTTGAAAAATGAAAATTCAGTTGTTTGTTTTTAATGTTCAATATTTTCTATATTTTAATTCAGATACATAATTATTTATAGAAAAAATGTAGGTATTTATTAATATTTTTTACACACATGTTTGTGAATTTTTCAATTTATTTGTGAATTTATTTGGTTATTTATGTAACACATTAAAAATCCTTATTTTTCGTCATATTAAGCATTAATTTTAATATTACCTACATTTGCCAGAAACGGTTTCTTTTATTAAGATCCTTTTAAAAATTAATTATTTTATGTTGGTACCTATAAAAGACTGGCTAAGTTTATCGTGGAAAGCTGATCTGCAAAGCATTATTTAATTTTGGCTATGTTTTAGAACTCATTTACGTTTGCAGGTAATTAAATTTTACATCGACTTACCATTTCAAATTATTCACGCCACGCCACTGGTGTGTACGTGCGTTCGTCCGTTCGTGATACATTCTATCGTTCACTGAATTTCGAGAACGAATAGAGACATTTACTTCAAATACATTTCATTTCACAGATAATAACGTGCAGAAAGGATATTCAACAAAAAATTCAACAAATTTTCAAACTAAAACCATTAAAAAAATTAAAAAATGTTTTTCGACTCAAATATCTTAACTTTGCTTTTTTGCGTTGATACAATTCGTATGTTTCGAAAAGAGACATATCTCAAAAGTGATCATGTAATAACAGACTAAACCCACTTTGAAAATGGCTTCCTTAAATATTCAGTTCCCTTTTAATAACACAAATATAGTTAAACTTGGTTTTGAGAGTATACTACAATAATTTGTAACTCTTTATCTTTACTTATCTAACTTTAATATTTTGTTGTTGTTTCTAATAATACGTTGAGTAGTTTTTGTGGGCACTCGAACAGCTCTTTTTAAATTCTAACATTTTCAACTTTGATATCCTGCGCACTGAAAATCTAACCTCTAGTGTACAAATCTATGGCAATTATCGTAGATTTGTACAGTAGAGGTTAGATTTTCAGTTATTATTGACTTAAAGAATAAGGAGCGACATATTTTAATAGAAATTGAAATAAATCGATTTAAAAAATTACATGCGTTAAATGGGGACGAAGGGCTAGATTTTGAAGAACAATTAAAATGCAAATAAAATTCCATGAAAATTGGCACAGATAAACGTGAAACACACAACATTCTGTAAAAAAATGTTTAAATTAAATTGAAAATGCATTTTACTTCAGTCTTTTTTTTAATTTTAAATGCTACTACTTTAAGTGAAAGCTGCGTGAAAACGCAACGAAGTAGGAAGTTTTATTTATCATTGTCGCCTTTCAAGCAGGCAAATGATAGAAGTGGTATATACATTTTTTTTAGAATATAATTGAACTTTTTTAAAACAAATCCAAAATCAGATCGATAAGATTAGTTGAGTTTTGATGAGATTGCATAGCCAGCTCATATACATTTTTGCACTCACACAATAAAAAAGCAATTTTTGTTTGTGTACAAACAATACAAAATTGTTTATATAATCACTTTTTTGTTGTAATTGTTTGGATGTAAAATTTTTGTTGAGCTGGCTATACTCTCCCACCAAAACACGGCTAATTGAACAAATATAAATGTTTATGTTCGAGTTAACAAAAACCAATAATGATAACGCCAAAAAATAGACGAACACTATAAACACACGCAATAAGAAGGTATAAGAAGTTTCCGACGGCATTTTTGAAGGTGTTCTCATCAGATCTGTGGCTGGCGTGGCTATGATGGGAGACCCTGTACTTGGAACGCTGCACAGCTGGATTAGGATTTAACTTTATCGAAGTCTTGAGTGCGTGAAGAATTATTTTATTTTATAATTTGACTTCATTTCATTGATCTTTATTTCATGGGAAAAATCTTAATGGAAGGAACTCTTTCGAAAGGGCAGCCTATTCAACTTTTTTTAACCATTTAATTATAAATCAAAACAAAACATATGTAAATATGTCGATATAGTAATTAACACGAATAAATATCTAAGATATTATATAATTATGATTCCTATATGCTTCCATCAAAAACCAATTGTTTACAAATACAATAATAAAATACTATATAAAATTTGTCGGAAACCCTTATAAGAATGAGTTTTATTTGATTTATGATCTTGTGTTAATGATTTCTTTATCAAAATTGGTTAACTCTATAACCAACGATTTTTATTTGTTTACTGGGGTTGAACAAAATGCAAATAAATAGATGGACTCGATAGCTCGCTATTTAAAAAACATGTTAGATATCGAAGTCAATATTATAGGTATACCTTTATAAACGTACAGTCGTACAAATATATGTACGTACGACTATATATATATGTGAATTTTTATCTTTATTGTATTCACTATACACGGCTGAACAATAATAAACCAAGTTTTTATAACGCGTTCACTTTAGATGCTGCCCTTATTTAATTTATTGCATTCAAAAATATACACAGTAAATTTTGAGATAGGCATCCAAATATTATTTATCGGTTCATCGTGCAGTGTTTTCATAAAATTTTGTCCTGTCGATTATAAACTGATCAAATATTTTGCTGTGGGTATAATAGTTATAATATATGACTGTGTAAATCAAATCAATGCTTTGAAAATTTTCTACAACTAGCGGACTTATGTGACGTTACTTGATATAACAAAAATTTACTTCCTGGATATTCTATATTATAATAAAAATTTAATGCTATCGCATCACAAAATCGGGGACGACTAGGCTGATTTTTTGTTTAAAAAATGAGTCCCCGAATAAGTGATAAGTATGAATATTTTAGCTTTCATTGTATTTATTTATTTATCATGCTCTCTTATTATTAAGCGAATATTACTCTTTTGCTTCCTGCCCTCTATTCTTTTTGAACACATACCCCAAATATTTGAATTCTTTACTTCTTCTATTTTCTTTCCCCTCCATCTCCAGTATTGTATGTGTATTTCTCCCTCCCCCTTTCCTGAACCCCATCACTTTTGTTTTTCCCACGTTTACTTCTAGTCTTTTCCTTTCGAAATACTTCTCCAGTCTTCTTATCATACTTTGCATCTCTTCTTCATTTTTCGCCATTACCACCACATCATCTGCGTATGCTAACGAGAAAACTCTTCTTTCTCTTACTTTTATCCCTCCCCAACTTCCCCTGCTCAATTCATCTTCTATATCCGCCGTCAGCAAGTTAAAAAGAATTGGGCTCATTGGGCATCCCTGCCTTACTCCCTTTCCCGTCCAAAATCTTTCCCCCATCTCTCCTCCCGCTTTCACTCTACTCGTCGTTTCTTCGTAGACTTCCCCCACTCTTTCCCTGAGCCCTTCTCTCACTCCTCTTTCCTCCAACGCCACAATCATAATTTTTCTATCTACTGAGTCAAATGCAGCTTTTAAATCTATAAACAACGCCACTAGCTTAAATATTACTCTATTTTTATAATAAAGTTAGTAGTAATCTGGGCTTTGTGCATTTTACTTTGATCGGTTATTCCCTGCTACCTTAAGTATATAAAAATAAGGATTTTACAGAAAGAAAAAATAGAATAGATTTCCGAAAAAAAAACAAAATTCGGAAAAACTAAAAGTTATATTTCCATAGGATTTTTGTATGAAATCGCTATACCATATAACTCAAAATTCAAACGATGACTTTGAGTAATTCTTTTTTTTATCCATTTGGACGGCATTTAAATTGGTTTAAGTAACAACCAACCAATTCGATGTTCATTTTTACTATCAGTCCTTCGTTTCGATCGAACCTTTCATTAAACTATTTTGGAAATATTCTGTGTTTCGAGTGCAAATCTTACTGGTATTTATTTTTTAAAAATTCGAAAGAAAATCTAATGATTTTAATTTTATTTTAATCTTATTTTATTTTATTTTATTTTATTTTATTTTATTTTATTTTATTTTATTTTATTTTATTTTATTTTATTTTATTTTATTTTATTTTATTTTATTTTATTTTATTTTATTTTATTTTATTTTATTTTATTTTATTTTATTTTATTTTATTTTATTTTATTTTATTTTATTTTATTTTATTTTATTTTATTTTATTTTATTTTATTTTATTTTATTTTATTTTATTTTATTTCATTTTATTTTATTTTATTTTATTTTATTTTATTTTATTTTATTTTATTTTATTAATACATATTTGCATTTGGGAACAATCATTTTCCAGATAGCAGAATACGGCTGAATATTTTTCAACAACCATACAAAATTTTTTAATAAGCTTTTCAACATAAAGCATGATGGTATTCTTTCCATCGCCACGCCTCCTTATCTTATATCTATTTGAGTGTATACGTATTTTAAATCAATAGAAATCTGAATTTGTTTTTTATTGAGCTCTTCAACCTAAAGCGTAATATTTTATTTATTTTTAGAAATCAGCCCTCACGCACACTTTTCATAAATTTGTGTTAAGAAACAACGAAACTAGAAACAAAAATTTATAATTTCATGCCTACTGCCATGCCCACTTTTGCTTATAAAAAATCCATCTTGTATCTATAATCTTGAAATCCACTACACCAATTTATCTGAAATTTTCAGAATTTCTTATAACAAGTGATTATATAACTATTGAAGTGTCTTCTAAGCTTACAGAAATCAGAGGTTGTTTCTACTTTAGTTGCTACAGTTTTAAAACGTATATACTTGCCCAAGCTTCTGGAATAATTTCAGATTTTTGATCTTTTGGTTCTACTCTTCCGTTTTAATATTATTCTTATATCTATTTTTTCCTTCTTCGCAATAAGGCTCTAGTCCACATGGTAAAAGTTTATTTCCAAAAACGCAAATTTGTTGGCAAAAACCTGAAATGCAGTTTTTTACACTCACTTTGGTCATTATAAGAAGGTACGAAGTTTAATCAAAATTGTTAAAGCCGTTCTTGAAAAAAAAAAAAAAAACTTGAAAAAACATAGTCACTGCATGGTAGTAACCCTTTTTTAGATGAGCTAAAATGAAAATTCGAATTTTTCTTCTAAATAATCGCATAAAAATGTTCTGTACCTACCAAATTTGAATAAAATTGCTCCACTCATTAAGGCCCTAGCTCCAATAACATTGAACTCACAGATGCACAGACTCATAGATTGACGGATGGTATACGAAAGCCACTTTTTGGACTTTTTCATTATCATAGTGTGAATTTTACAACATTATATCCTCGTTTTTTTTTTTACACGAAACCAACACTATAGAGCGAGTAAAAATTAATCGATATAGCCTTCGTTCATATAAAAAAACTCCTAAAGTCTATTTTTGAACTTAAAATTTTTACTTTAGGGAATTTTTTATTTAGAGTTAAAGCAACAGCCAAATCATTTTTTTAAACCATATCTTGTTCAGACACTCATAAATGTAAAAATCGATATGGTCTGAAATAACATTCTCACATTGATAACAATCCTATACCACACCTTCCAAATTTATGAGTTGGTGTTTTAAAAATCACCTTTAAATTCAAGTACTTTCAAGGGCAGCCTCTTGGGATTTTTTTGTTCGATTTTAATTATAAACCCGTAGAACCTTAGGTCTTTTAAATGTAACTTGAACTGCAAGCATTTATACTTACATCATGCACTGCGACATTGCCACCCACAATTTGGCGATTAAATTCTAGTAAACCTACAATTTTCTCGCATATGTTGTTTTGGAAAATAAAATTACAAATTATATGCTTTTCTCGACTGCCACCTTGTGCGGGTCAAAATATACGTGCGATCGGTGGGAGGATTCATTTAATTATTTAAGAGCGATTTTATTCAATTATATAGTTTTAGGCGAGGTAAAGAAAGAATATAAACAGCAGTAAACGGTATATTTATACAATACGCTTTCCTATTATTATTTTTATTTGTTTTGGTGCAAAATAGGTAGATATCCCTGTTTTTCAAGTTCGATCACCATATCCATCCACCTGTATATAATCCATATCAAATGAAACAAAACACACAATCAACACCCTTTTGTAATCAAGCCGACGTACATGACCATTAATTCACCCTAATCAACAGCCTTTAGCATCATCACATCTGAAATTCCGAAATAAAATAAATTCGCGTTTAAATAAAACATCTGTTCGTCTACACCCAGATAAATGGAGCATGACAAGACAAAAAAAGGGTACGGGACTCGAATCGAATCGAATCGAATGCCCAACAAAATAACAATTTGACAAAATTCTAATTCGATCCGCAATATAAAAGAGCGGAAAATTCTTACACACACAGACAAAATCCACCCATCCAGGCTTTGAGTAATATTTTCGAACTTTAATTCTAGAGGTTTGGACAACAAGTGCACATCAGCTAAAATCATATACATATACATCTACGAAATAAATATATCTACGAGTAGGTTATAGGTATAGAATGCGTATTAAATTCAAATGGTTAAAAGCAAAAGGAAACTAAAGCACAAATAAATGTGGTGAAGTTTTAGCTTAAGGGGATGTGAAAACATCATAAGGGATGTGCTGCTCGATAGGGTTGAGACTGAGAGGTATCAGAGGAGGGTTGAGGTTCAAGAGAATCTCAATGCTGCATAATGTATTATCATCGTAGTCCTCATCATCATCATCATCACCAGCACACACAGAAAGCATATTGATAAATGATAGAAGTGCATGCGCAATTTCTTCGAATAATTTGGGGGGTGGTTCTTCCTTTTCTTTGGGTTTTTTTTTTTTTTTCATTTTCATCATCATCCTTATAGAGATTAACATTTAAATTTACGCGAAATAAATCATTTGTATTGCGTTTGAATAGACATATAATATAGGGTGACATAATATTGTAGGCACAAAGGAGCACTGCCCTGATAATACGATTATACCTCATTTAATTGTATATATATTTATCCGTATCTATCCCACAGATGAACTGCCTTTCGGAATTAATCGACTTGTGAAGGCGGAATCACGAATAACAACGGCACAAGACGAAGATAACAACAATTCAATTACCCTATCAGGCAAGAACCTCATACACTGCAATGTACTGCTGGACAATATCGAAGGGGAATCGTTGTCACGATCTCGGAGTCATTCGAGGTCCTCGCAGGTGGATAGATTTCGAACGAGATCTAGATCGAGTTCCTTGGAATTGGAAGTTGACTCACCTCCGCCCCTGTCTCATCATAGATCAACGCCACCTGTGTGTTCGCCAGCGGTGAGTGAAACTATTTTGTCGGCGGCGGCGAGTCCTAAGAAATCCGAAATGTTCTCGGTATCAGCCTTATTAAGACGAGACGAACCGAGACATTCGAAATCTCCATCATCAGTGCAAACAAATCCCTTCGAAGTGTTTAGACCGGGTTACAATGGAAACACATATGATCCGGCGTTATTTCCAAGGCCAATGCTCTCTCCATTCCCTCTCTTAGCTGCGTTTGCTTTTCATCAAGGTCAACAGCAGCCCAATATAAGTTCTAGGTAAGTCTTCTTACAGTCGTATTTATTAGATTTTTGTCTACTTAGACACTGTCTAATTATTTTCAAATTGGTGGAAATATGCTTTATTTAATAAAAATAAATATCACATTATTCACGGTTAAGACAATCTACCCTTGTGTCTAAGTTAGGCAACTATAAGACAACAATAAACAAGGTTTTTGAACACATTTTCCAATGTTGGGCAGTTGTCTAAAGTTAGAATACGTTTATAAATAATACCATTAGAGATTACTTCTAAGTTTCATTTTATTTTAGTAGATTTTGTTAATGAAGTGAAATATGCAATTACAGTCGAAAAAAGGTTTAATTATAAATCTTTGTTATGTTTCGCCTTAGCACACAAAATACAGTAAAACCCGCTTACAATTACATCGTTCAAGAGCTCATCCTGCATAATTTCGGATTAAACTAGTGTCCCAGTTTCCTTTTGCTATTGAATCAAAGCTAAATTAACCACTTAAAAGCACATTGATAAATAGTACATCCCGCTTAAAATTACACATACACAGTGAAGTAAGCAGTAAGTACAACGGGTTACACCCTCTATTCGGTGAACTGCAAAACCCGGAATTTAAACGCAAAATAAATGCAAAAAACACTGCAAATTCCGTTAGTCTAGATGAAAATCTTTTAGGTATCCATCTTCACAGACTTACATTTGCACTCATATGCGCACGGAAATAAAAATCTACTACGTTTTAGGCCAATTTTTCGCAAGTTTGGCATTTAGGAATTCGGCCTTCTTTTCTTATAATCTGAAAATGTATAAATTGGAATGATATGATTCACTGTAGGACGCTGGTTCTCTGTTGAACAGTTTACCCAAATTTTAAAATATTAAACTGGAATTGAAGAAAAACAAACTCTTTTTAGTTTTTTATTCGTTGATGACATTCAGTCGATTTATTTTTTGGTTGTAGAACAAACTAGCTTCTAAGAATTGGATACAAGCACAACTTGCTAATTAATAGTCACAATTTTTTAGCTGTCATCTTAATGGTTCTATTGTGATAACAATTTTTAGCTAAAGAACGTCTTTTTTAATCATGCTAACATCTGTTTTTTATCAACATTTTACTTGATTTGTGCAAATATATATCATGTCATATCAAAATGAAGATTAAACGCCCATTTTCAATGTTTAATAAAAATGAAAACGAATTAAATCAAATTCGCTTTTAAATTGACATAATTTTCATAAATATTTACTTCCTCTTTTAATTAATTAATTATGACGGATCAAAGTTTATATATTTACAAAGATCGAGTCAGTGTAAATATATAAACATCTCAGGGCCACAGAAGCAATGCGTCTTAAATATATTTTTTTACTAACGACAGGTTTGCAAATCAAACCTAATCAAATTTTTGCCAAAATTTTTAATAATTTTTGCAAATAAATTTCTGCAATATTTTACAACAAACAATTTCGTTTACACTAATTTTATAAAAAGCATAGAGATCAATTTGAAGCATTTCGCAGTCAGGATTATCAGAAAAAGAAAACTGACGGGAGATCATTAACAAATAATACTAAAAGAATTGTACCCAAATGACTACCCTGTGGAACTCCAGAATTCACAACAAAACTTTTTCAATTATAGCCATTAAAATTCAAAGAATAGGTTCTATCAATCAAATGAGATTTGAGCCAAGCTATAAAATTTACACAGAAACATATTTTTGTATTTCCTTAAACAATCACACTTTTAATATGTCCTGGCCACTTTTCCAAGAATCGATTTATTAAATGACAATAAATGTGCTTAGTCATCATTCTTAGTGAATCACTTAAATTCTGGTTTGTGTATTTTATTCTTTTATATCTTTTACTACTCGTATATATTTACTTCATTAAATTTTTACCATCAGAAATCTTTTAAAATAAAATAATTTAAAAGTAAATTTTAATATTTTTTCTCATTTTATATCTCTTCAAACAGTTTTCACCCAACTTCACGACAAGAAGAATTCTTCAGATTAAGTAGCTTGATGGTGCCAACGATACAAGCACAAAATGGTGGAAACCTTAATCCTCATTTAGGATTACCGCACCCGCCACATTTACATTTTCATCACATGCCCAAATGGCCGGGATTACCGCAATTCAGTGACCTCTATTCCTGCATGAAATGTGAAAAAATGTTCTCAACGCCCCATGGACTAGAAGTACATTCTCGACGAACACACCATGGTAAAAAACCCTATGCTTGCGAATTGTGCAATAAAACCTTTGGTCATGAAGTTAGCTTAAGCCAACATAGGTAAGAACACCATCAAAATGGCCTTATTAGGATATATGTATGTGTATAAGGATAATTAAGTAACAAAAGCCTTGTCGCATACTAATTACCTACACTACACTATATGTACCTATAGGTATATTTTGTTTTGCTTAATGTTAAGAGTTGAACTCTTTAAATCTGTTGTCTTTTGTATAATTTATAAATAAGACTTTTATTTTATTTATATTTCCACAGGGCTGTACATAACGTTGAAAAGGTATTTGAATGTAAACAATGCGGCAAGAGATTCAAACGGTCGAGTACACTTTCTACACACTTACTGATACACAGTGACACGAGGCCGTATCCTTGTAGTTATTGCGGCAAACGATTTCACCAGAAGAGTGATATGAAAAAACACACCTACATTCACACAGGTAAATCATCATCACATTTTGCTTTAATAAAAGAGATTTCCCTATAAATTTAGATTTCCTTTTTATAAACCGAAAGAGGAAATATGTACAGTACGTACATAAGTACCTACCAATTTAATCAGGGGTAAATTTAAAAGCTTAGCGTAAATAGATTACAGAGACTAAGCGAGAACATTATATGTTCCTTTGTGTTTCAAAATTGAAATCAAAATTAACTATCAATTTCTGGGGAAGGATTACCACGAATCAAAAGGAATTTGTTCAAGCTTATCCGAGGATCCCATGTGTGCCTGTAGCATAATGTCGTCGAGTTTTCCTCTTCCTTTATAATGTATATATATAAGTAGAATAGATACACATACATGTACATATCAAGTATGGGATTGTAGGGTATTTGGTTGGTTCGCACACAAACATAAGTTATGTGAAGAGAAAATAAGCTCCTGGTTTTATTTTCATGCGTCGGTCTTGTTGGATACAGACAGAAGTTTGGGAATTTTTTTGATTCAAAACAGCTTTCTTAAGGCCTTAAGGCCAGATCAAAATTTTGTGTTTCATCTTGTTGGGGGAATATTCAGTTGGCTAAAGTGGATGTGAGGCACTCTGTCAATACAGGCAATTTAACTTAGGATGTAGGCCCTATTAACAAGCTTTCCAGTTGTCAAAACAAAGTTTATTAGAGATTTAAATCAAATACGAGTATTACAGAAGAGGAAGAAAACTGTGAAGTGACTTCCGCATAATTCAATCCGTCATTCTATCATCTGAAACAAATCAATTGATTTTATTTAAACTAGCTATATGTAGTACCTACACTGGGGCATGTACATTCTACATATAAATGTAATTTTTTATGTTTTTTGGGATCTTAAAGAATCTCAATATGTTACCTACTATACATACCCAATCGAAGTTCTTCTGATGTTGTCTTGATAATTCTTCCCAACTTCGTTATGACGATTGCTGTTATTGGAACTACAGGAGGTAAGCTTTACCCCTCTCCTGTTTATAAATAAGAATAGTACTAAATAAAATCTTAGTGCTTGGCTTATAGAAATCAAATAGTATATAAAGTCTATTCCAAAATATTTAGTAAAGTGCTAAAGGTAGCTTTGATTGAGTCTACTCAATTTTATGAAGTCTGTTTATGTATGGTTTAAGTTAGTCTGATTTTTTTAATTCCGAAGGCATTTATTATCATTAGATCTGTTCCTAACATTTTCTTCACTAAATCTGCCCAAATTTCAAGTTTTGAGCAGTTGGGGTAAAATGCTCTCAGAGAAAAAGAAAACTGTCAAAATATCGGGAACGGTTTGCGCACTAATTTGCATTATACCAGACCACTTTTTAAACGTCAAAAAATAAATTCGTCTAGAATTGCCATAAATTGATAAAACAAAAGCTGCGGAACTGAGGATCATTTTTTAACACGTTATACATATATATATACGTTTATATATACGTTATATATATATACGTTTTGAAGATCCAAATATAAGTTCTTACTCTGGTGAGTAGATGGCGTTTCAATTTTGAAAATAGTTAAGGTAGTTTATAAACTGTAGTGTAAAGAAAAAAAACAGTAAAAGTAAACAGGAGTATTCATGCAATGGTGTAAAGTCGTTGTAAACTGCGTAAAACTGTCAAATTTGTATGAACATTTGACAAGTTTACGCAGTTTACCACGTTTACGAGGATTTACACTTTGCATGAATACCCCAATTGTCTGTCTAACATTAAAAATAAACAAACATAAGAAAAAAAGAGATGCGCATACAACTCTTCCCATGGGATGGATCCATATGGATCTTCGTGGATAGTAAAATGCGGCTAACTGGACTGAACACAATAAAATGCTGCAACTGGAACTGGAGCTGCAACAGCTGTGAAAAAGTGTCGTACGTGTTAGTTTTTATGTGGCCACAGTGCAGCTGTACAGCTATTTTAGCTGTTTTAAAGACAAAAAACAACAACGATTTTGTTCTTCACTTTTCTATTTCTGATATTTTTCTTTTAATTAATAATAAGGGTATTCATGCAACGAGATAAGTTTACCAATTGTGTAAAAAGATAAGTTTACGCAAAAGTTTGCGTGAACGTCCTTCTTATTTATTTGGATAAATGCTGCGTAATTGAATCAGCTGTTCGTTAAACGTCAAATATTAAACGTCGAATTCTAAAAGTCACAATGAAGTTTGTAAGTTTATAAGTTTACCCAAATAAATGTGTATAAGTTTCCGTAACAAAATCCTTAGATAATTTTATCCAATTTGCGTAAACCATTTCCCATACAAAATTTAACAGTTCATTTACCAAAAGATACATTTATCCAAAAGATAAACTTATCTAGTGTTTTACGACGTTGCATGAATCCCCCTAATAACTTTAACGAAAGAAAAAAGCACAAAAAGCTTCCGGATCTTTTTTTCATCATACAAATTGAAACGTCAAAAGTGCTGTGCGTTAAAAGTTAAAAATTGGTACACTCTTGCAACCATGGCTGCAGCATCGACTGCAGTTCCTTTGTGTTGAGTTCGTAACATTGAATTTGTGTGTATTGAATATTTTGACAGCTATTCAAGCTGCTGCTCCGTTATCCATTGTGTTCAGGCAGGAAGTAAATGGGGCGTTGGACTGTCACATCAGAGGTCTGTAGATCAGATCAACTAAAGACCCAAGAACTGAAAATACTTATCGGTAATAAACCATTACTGTATGCGTGTTGTTGGCAGCAATGCAGGAGTCAAAATGTTCTATAGCTACGCTTTATAAAATTCAATGTAACCATCAGAATGAGACGGAAACGTCCTATCTTCCCTGATGTATCAATAGTTTTATTAATCGATATGCTCTAGCATAATTATTTTAGTATCTATACTCTGTCCAACAAAAATTGGCAGTACACGTCTTATGGGAAAGCTTTTTCAAAATCAGTAGCGTGCCATATTTTTGCACCATATTAAATTGAAATAACTCCTCCACAAAAAATGTTTGGCCGCCCGTGAATTTCCAATAGTATTTGACACAAACCCAACGTCCTATTCAAGGCACATCTGAGTGTGCACTGAATTGCTGTGGCCAATGGCGATTGGCTGCTGCTTGATGTGCATTCAGAGTTACCCGTGTTCATTTGGTAATTCGTTCAGCTTTTTTTCCTTGAGTTTCTGTTAAGGTGCTTTTGAATTTCGAGCTTTAAGAAGAAGTTTTTATTGATGAGTGTTATCGTGGACACTACGACAACCCTGTGAAAGCTTTAATGAAGGACAGATTTATGCAATCCACTGTAGCCAGAATGAGAGGCAAACGTCCTATCTTGCCTACACTGCCAATTTTTGTTGGACAGAGTATAGGTATAGTTTGACAGGTAGTTTGATCAACGCGTTGATTTTCTATCGTCAAAATGACGTCAAATTCTGTCCAAAACTTATCAAGTCGAGTGATCTTTGCGTTGACACGATTTTTAGAAAGAAAATATTAAAGTATTTTTCCCAAGCGATAAATAAAAAATCTTTTGGGTAACCTGAAATTTTTTGAAAATTTGCATTAACTTTTACAAGTTTTCAAAATTTCCTGTCAAAATCATACAGCAAAAAAAAAAAAACGAACAGTTTTGACATTTATGGAAACTTGGTGAATGTTTAAGGTATAAAATGTCAATGTTTCTTTCAGAGGATTTGTCAATTGTTGATAAATTAAACCTTTTTCGATTAAATGTGACAGTTCATTGCTCGACAGATAGCTGACAAACTATATTTTGATGCATGAAAAGTATTTTTTTTTTTTTCAAATTTCACTCGAAAGTCTTAACTTGGAGCCAATATGGCTTGGGGACTTTAAACTTTCTGAGTATCCAAATGGCTCGGCCGAAAACAATCACACGATGGACCTTGGCTTGGTGGACCTATTTGGCACTTTTTCGGAGCAATATGGATGTTCAGGAAAATTAGATCTCCGAGACCTTTTTCGAGGTTATGTTCTTTTAATGTTTTTCGTTTTCGTTTCATAAAAAATTTACGTACGTAACTAAATTTGTTCCCGTTATAAACATTTCAAATCAGATTTCATCAATAGCAAATCCTTTAAATTTACGAAACAAATCAATATTTAAGGTAATAAATTATTTCTACTTATTGAAGACGAGTTTATTAACCTTTATGTGAATACTATGTACATTTACGTTATTTGATGGAGTAAAGTTGGCGCCTTCCTAAAAACCCTCAAATACATAATATTACTAAAAATCAAAAGACCTTATTGCAACGTATATATAGTATAGTTTGTAGTAGTTAAGTATATACAAAGTGCCTGTAAGTAGGAATCAAATAAACAAATCGATTTTTAAGACGGTAGGTACATTTCATAACTGATAGATAATAAATTTGTTTAAACATATGGATTGAATATACCTACCTATATGTAGGTATGTAGTTACCCATACAATATAAGCATTTACATATACATACATACATTAGGTACATATATATTATGTAGGTATAATGTACTATAGGTTCCCACAAAGAAATATTTCAATTTAGGTATACATAAAATCCAGATAGACACAATGCAAACATTTTATAATGTATAAGAAAAGTTCACAGATTTCCAAATCAGTTGCTGTAAAATAAAAGAAAAAAAATAGGTAGGTATGTGAGGAAAAAAATCCTTAAAGCTGCCACCCGGAAAACAAGAAAAAGCAGATGATTTCTGGCAGATGAATCAACGTTGCAAATGTGCGTCTATTCCGTTATAAATAAATAAACCAATAGGTATACATCTACACGATATGGTAGGTAGTTTATACAGTTACATCTGCTACACCCACCGAGGACGAAAACGATAAAAATGTCTGGGATTGCGCCATGTTTTCAAAAATATATATAGTGTTTACGATACGACTTTTTTTTTAGTATCTTATCTTTTATTCGGAATACATTTAGCACAGATGGCTGTGTATGTATAGACAGTATATATATATGGCTATGTAAGTGCTCTTTCCGGCTGAAATGTAAGCCATTTATACTATTTTGCTTCCGATTTTAACTAAAGAAGGGGAATAGGGGTTGCTATCGAAGGCAACGTCTACACGAGTAAAAATGAGCTTTTGTCACAGCAACAGGGTTCGATATTGGAGCTTTAATTAATACACACGCAGGATCTATAAATGTGTGTGTGTGAGGGGTCGGAAGCTTAGTGTGTTGTTGGTCGGAGAAAATCAAAATCCCTTGACTAAATTTTTCATTGGTCGGTCGTGATTTTTCTGTACATACATGTGCCGCCCTATTTTCCATGGTTGCCATGACAATATTCTTCTTCAGTGTTCGTTTCGTGGTAGTGTGTTGTTCTTGGTCGTCATCATCGTCTCTCATGTCATTATAACATGGCTCGATGGTATAGCGTCATGGTGGCGGCGGCGGCGACGACGATGGCGGAATCGTCGCAAATGAATGAGAGTACCTACTCAAAACTAACTGTGGCTTCGCCATTCAGGACGATATACATATATGTATGTATAGTATATAAAAATAATAGTCCTTTGCTTTTTTGGTCTATAGATTTACAAAGCACAGACACAAATCCATGCAGAACCTTGTTGTGTGCTGACAGCTACTATAGGTACCTATAGAAGAATGAAAGCTATATTAATGCATGTGTGTCTGTATATAACGGTTAAATTGCAGAAACGTGATTCCAAGCCATATGTATATACATATATACCTACTCTACCTTACATACATATTATATATATACATATATATATAAATTTATATGGAAAAGTCCGTTGGGATGTTCTGATTCGAATTGATTTTTTGTATTATTGTTTTAAATATAGTGTGATTTTAGTCTGTGGAAATCGAATTTCTTCCTTTAATCTTATGGTATAAGGTATAAAAAGTTCCTATATGACTTTTCTCTCACACACAGACAAACACACACACACAATGATAGTTTGTAAGATGTTCTTGTATTTATAAGAAGATGGTTTAAATATAATCACGTATTCGTTGAGATTATTGAAGTTCTATTATTTATAGAGGTAAAACCCTGAATGTTCTCTTGGTAAATCAGATTGTTAGAGGGTAAAGATATATATCGACGACGTTTAAAGGATTCCTTATCTTTTTTGGATTTCCAGTAATGACGTTAGGAGATAGGTAATTGATATTAATTAAGTAGGTTAAAAGATATAAAATTTTTGATTTCAAATTATTATGCATAAGCTATAAGGCCTTTGAAACGTTTGTATCTACCTATATATCCATCAAATATTCGTACGATAAGGGGTATAATATATCGATAGGTTAGGTAGGTATACGTTTATATAATATTGCTGTAGAACCAAAGTCCAAAGCAAAGAACCAACAAAAATGGATTTTTTGATTTCAGATTTATTTTAAGAATTTAGGATTTCATAAAGTTCTTTGATCAGCTGATTAGAAAAAGTTCTAGAAAACTTTTAAGTCGAGCTAAAATTACAATACCTAAATGTGTCAAACTGGGACTGCTAGAAGGAATCTCTAAATATATAAAAGTTAAAAGCCTGAAAATTGGTGATTGAACCAACCCTTACGAAAAATCACTCAACCTGTTATTAGATAACAACTTCGCAAGTAGCTCCCAAACTATAACGAGCACCAAACTAAATATGGTCAAAAAATTAGTTAAATGACTACAAGGTTCGATAACAAAGGACAAACTTCAATGTGCAATAAAGAACTTTGATTAATTTCACAGGACCCAGTTGATATGATACCAGCCCAATTCTAAATGATTGATGATAAAATTCTCCCAATCCTGGCGTTGCTTTTCAATTGTTCTTTTCAATTTCCTCCATCATAAAGATTGCAATATGGCTGTCTTTTTTAGGTGTAGAGGGCGCTTTTAAAAACCGCGAAACATCTGCAATCGCACCTTCACTGTCAATATGCTGACTAGCAGCGTTTATCAACTGTCAATTTGCTGACTAGCAGCGTATTATCAATTTAAACCAAGGTGACCTGTAAGTAAAGGTACGCCACCACCAACTCAAGGCGGTATTCTATCTCCCTTTCCTTACAACTTGGTAGCATGCCTGAAAGTGAAGAGCTATAAAAAGTGAATGTCTAAGCAGATCACATTAGTATTTGCATATCAGTAAAGCTCGAAGAAACTCTTAAGTCCAGTTTTTCAGTGACAGATCATCCAAGTTTCTGAGTTACACCCGTTATTAACTCGTGTAAAATATTTTTCATTCAATTTAGATCCCAATTTAAAACAATGCATTTATTGAATTAACTGAACAGATATTTCTGACAGATGCATACCAAAACACTATCGAAATATAGAGGGCGACACCTTCAAAATCGCTCTTTTTATAGTGCCAGATAGTGTCGCCCTCTTTGTTTCGGTATTAAGAATAAATTTACATGGTATAGAACTTTTATTTCAATAGATTTTTGACAACTAAAATATAAAGTTCATCCTGCACTGAAAAAAACTGATTCTTAGTTAAAGCAGGTAAGAAATATATAGGTAACTCAAAGTCAACAAACAAAACTCTCAAATTCGCTCAAATTCAGCCTGATCAATGAGCCAGAAACATCGAAAATTCAAATTCTCCACACTAAATGTCATTTTCCCTTACAAATAAAACGAAAAAATTGTCGATATTTAACGCACAACTTGTTTCATCTATTTTTAATATAATACTCGTCCAAAAAAAAAAAAAAAAAACATTTTGAAAACTTTACATTAAATTTCCATTTTATTTTTTTTTTATTTTCAGGAGAAAAGCCGCACAAATGTCAAGTTTGTGGCAAAGCATTTAGTCAAAGCTCAAACCTGATTACGCATTCTCGAAAACACACCGGTTACAAACCATTCTCGTGCAAATTATGCCATAAATCATTTCAACGAAAAGTAGACCTAAGAAGACACAAGGAGACACAACACACAGACTTAAGGCCGCTCATAGAAAGAAGTCTAACTAAACCAAATTTTGCAAGTCCCGACGGTGATGTTTCATCTCTAAATTCTTCTTTATCTTCGATAAATTGTCAAAAAGTGTCTTTAATTGTATAACAACAATGTGCAATAATTTTTTCAATGTGTGTATGTGAAAATTTCTTGTTAATTTAATTCATAGAAACAAACAAAACAGCATCATCATAATAAAAACAAAACAAAAAAAAATACATTTTAATATCACTATATTTGTTGTACCTATAATTACAAAAGAAAAAAAAATAATAAAATTACTCATATTGAGGGTATTTTGCATTTTAAGTTACCTATATCGTGAAATAATTATAATTCCTTCGATGCCAAAAATAAAATTAATTTTAGTTTAACTGCGAAACTCAATAAGTAGGTAATGCTTGTTTTTAAATCAAAATATACATAATTGTTAATAAAAAAAAACGAAAAAAAACACAACTTTTTCAAGTAATTACTTACATACGTGTACCAATGATTTTATTATTATTTTATTTTTATAAACGTTAAGGTATATTAAATATATTTATTTACATTCAAGCTTTCCAAGGGTTACTATACAGAAATTTGATATTACATTCCAAAGACTTAGGCCTAGTTTATTTTTCGTTTATATGTAGTCAAATTAAGTATTTTATTTAAAAAAATAAATTTTAAATTTAACTCAAATCAAAAAAAAAAAAAAACTGAAGTTTAATTTCTTTATTAATTATGTATAACTAAACTAAAATACATAGTAGGTGGGCCACCTAGTGGTTTCTTTTTAAATCATAGGTTATTTTGACACTGACAGCTGTTTCCCGCTCGACATCTTGACATAAAGTCAGTATCATACCTCCGTGGAACGAAATGAGTCGCTTAATGCTTGAATGATGATTGGGAAATATTAAAAACTTATTGGGCAACGATTTGGGCAAAAAATCATCTTTTCTGACTAGGCGCATTTTCATCTCGGTGGCGGCTACGTTAACAAACAAAATTGCCGTCGAGAAGCCAATGCATCCACAGAAAGTGACAGTTTGGTGCGGATTGTGGAGTGATGGCATCATTGGTCCATTTTTCTTCGAAAACTTTTCGGTCAACGGTGGGCGTTACAGAGCCATGGTAACCGATTTTGTTTACTGAAATTAAAGACATGGATTTGGACGACCTCTGGTTCATGCAGGATGGCGCGACATGCAACACAGCCCATGCCTCAATCGATCTTCTGCGCACCAAATTCCCAAATCGTGTTAACAGCCGTGTTAGCGATGTCAATTGGCCGCCTCGGAGCTGCGATTTGACCCCTTTGGACCTTGTTTGGTGGGAAACCGTGAAGGACCGATGCCACAATCCGAAAACGATTCAAGCACTTAAGACCAATATCATCCAAGTAATCCGTGAGCTGAGCTGGGGTTTAGTTCTGGCGACCTCACTTGGACTAATCAGTTGACTATAGTAAGGGCATTGTCAATATTTAATTTTTACTTTTACAATCTCCATTTTATTAACATTTTACTAAGACTATATTTTATTTGAAATGATTGGATGATCTAAAATGGCGATCAGAACACGGAACAAAAAAATTGTAGGTAGTTACTCAATAAAGATTTATTATTTTTACAAAATTACCCCTTGTTTTTTAAGTCCACACTTACCACGACTATATAGCATATCTTAAACTTATCTAAAATATAGGCTACTGGATGACACAAACGTGGGTCGTAAATGCTGTTAAAGTCAGAATTCCACATTCGAAGAACATCGATGTGACTTAGAAAATTATTTAAAAAAACTAATGTAATGGCGCAAAATTTTAAACAGCCTGAATTAAAGGTATTAACATATGATACTACCTAACAATTTACTAACTTTAAAGCACTTTACGAAAATGTTTTTAGTTTTAAACATTTTTTAACTAATATCACACTAATCCTATTTTCTTAATAAAATTTAGCTGAAAAGGCTTAAAAAAGTGACAGTTCATCCAAACAAGTTAGCAAACATACCTTTTTAACATTTTTGATTGTCAAAGTGACATTAAGGGTTATTATTTAATACTTTAAATGTTAAAATAGGCATTTGGTGGTTTTAACTTTAGTCAAATTATAAAAAGATAGCACGATATTAAATCGTTTAAAATTTGGAAGATCCTGCTTTTAACCAATCACCATACTAAAATTGCTTTAACATCGTAAGTACTTATTGGTCTAAAATGTTGCACCAATTAAAAAAAAAAATTAACTGATTAGAAGCTAAGAAAAAAGATCGTTTATAATTATTAGAATGACAGTCAAACTGACAGGCAAACTGCAGCAAACCATTATTGATTTTGAATTCGATTTAATTTGAATGTTTTATTCAAATTTATAAACACTAGGGGAATTCATGCAACGTCGTAAAACACTAGATAAGTTTATCTTTTGGATAAATTTATCTTTTGGTAAATGAACTGTCAAATTTTGTATGGGAAATGGTTTAGGCAAATTGGATAAAATTATCTAAGGATTTTGTTGCGGAAACTTTTACAAATTTATTTGGATAAACTTATACAAATGCCATTGTGACTTTTAACGTGACGTTTAACGAACAGCTGATTCAATTACGTAGCATTTATACAAATAAATAAAAAGGACGTTCACGTAAACTTTTGCGTAAACTTATCTTTTTACGCAATTGGTAAACTTATCTCGTTGCATGAATACCCTTACTAAATAAGTACACGCTTATTCGATAAGATAGATTAACACCAATCAATATTGTAAAACGCTTTTTGAAATATCAAAAACAACAATCTTAATTTCTCCAAAACGATGTAATGATTGATTCCTGTGTTCTGTGAATTATACCGGCGGTGGGCCTATTGCTTCTAAAGCTTAACTGCCGGTCATTAAGAAGCTTTCGCCCTCTAATATAATCGTTAGAAAGAAAAGACGAAGAAAACCTACTGTTTGGACTATCGAATTTGTGTTCATCGAGATCTTTCGACACTCTTGGAACTGCAAGAGTGCACAAAGACGATTCATTCAATAAAATCAATTACTGCCTTAAGTACAAGACAAGTGGTAACACTTACTGAAAGCGTAGAATTAGCAGGAAACTGCTCTACACGCAAATAAGCTTTTTCGTATAAACTGAAAGCAGAAGTGTCATCAAAGTTCAGTGTTTACAAAACCTAATTACATAGATAGTTTATATTGTAAAGATTGAATATTATTTAAAAATACTCGGCATTCCTACACAATATAACCATTCCACGGGCTACTACTACTAACTGTGATCATGGATAAGGGAGCTACTTTATTTTATATTTTTTATTTTTAATACAGATCTCAATTTAAATATTAAACCAAATTTGCAATAAATTAAGTTCGAAATTATGTTTAAAAAAATCGGGCATATCTTATAGGTAATCGAATATACCTAATTCAAAATTAGAAGAGCAAGCATTCCAATAAGGTTGGAAATTTTTGTATTAGAAATCTTCAAGCCCCTTAAATTAAACAAAAGTGTTCACATCATTTCACCAAAGCTAAATTTCTTCAAATATTTCCAATAGCATGCCTAATTACTTTTTTTATTTCTTTTTTTATTTGTTATTTCCCATTTTCATAGTTTTTATTATTAAGAAACTTACTATTACTGTACTATAAAAATTATTGTGTTCAAAGCATAATAATACTGGACAAGAAATATGTTTTTAAAAAAGTCCACATACGCCACAGTGTACATAATTTAAGTTATGAGGTTTTTTTTTACAAAAACAGTGTTCATTTTAAAGTTTGGTATATTAGGTAATAAGTAATATGAAATTCGTTTCCAGTCGTTCATAAAGAAATCATATAGGATTCCATACATTCCGCAAAAGCTATAGCAACAGATTATAACTGACCTCATCGCGTCGCACCATGGATGAGAATTTATAGATATAGAAAGATTTATGGACATCTAAATACAAAAAACGCCATTCTGACACTCCGGCTCTAGGGATTATGTCTTTATTTATTTTAAAATCAATATCAAAATAAAGACCTCGACCAAACAGTAGTGTCAGACCGTTTTTTTTTTCCTTTTATATGTACCGACTAAATCACATGTGTGTTTTTGATACAAAATGCCCATCAATTATATAAATAACAGTCTGCAACTCCGGTGCAGTCGATCAGGTATTTATTTTTATTTTTTTTAATAAATAAACACAAAATTATCCCAAATGTAGTGTAAGATTAATGTTTTTTGTATTTAATATAAATTATTCTTTCACCAAATGTAAATACATTACATACATGTTTTTTAACAACTATATTAATATAAATTCGATTATTAACGATTCAAAATAGATCTCAACGGCATTTAGTCCACAAAAATTCCCTTTTCATCCATTTTCATTTTTTTTCAAAATGTTGGGTTCAATTTAGGAACACAATTAAGAAATGGGTTTTTTTCTTAAAAAAAAAAAAGATAAAACGCGAAAGAGGCATAACATTGTAGGTGTTGCCGTTGATTTTTAAAGTAAAAAAGGGTTACTAATACCCAATTCCTTCACATAAGTCTCAAACCAGGGGCCTATTTCCGTAAAATGATAACAATCGGACAATATCGTCTCTATTTTTCTCTTTAGATGTGATAGGGATGGGTATTGTCAAATAGATAACGTTCGATCGTTTTTGTTTAACGGAATTAGGCCCAGCCTACACAGAAAATAAAACACTATTTTATATGGATTTTATAAGAAAAACAAAAAGATTTCTATTTAATAGTTTTCATCCAAGAGTCTTATTAAAATCATATCCATGTCGCAATTTATCAATTTATAAAAAAGGGATGGATTGATGTGCTTTTGACTTCTTGTATTGGAAATTTGCAAAGTGACAAGTTGACAATTCTTTAATTTCTGATCCTTAAATAATTTGACAATTTTGTCGTATTTTTTGAAAATATGCGATAATTTTCAAGTGTTCGGGTTATAATAAACTTATTATGACAATGAATAAAGAAAGAATTATTAGGAATTATTATCTGACAAATTTGGGGTGAATTTTTTTTTTGACAAAAAAGAAAATACAATAAAGGTTCAGAAAAATAAATCTCAGAACAATCTTATTTATACATGGATAGGATTTTCCACAAAATATTTTTTTGTTTTGCTGTCATATTAACATTATCTCAGAAAGGAAAAAACATTCTATAGAATCTAGATGCGCATTTCACAACTTTGAAGTGGAGCTCAATATCATGTAGTCGCCGCCGGTGGATAAGAAAATCAAGACTTTCTTCTAGATTATTATTCATCATTTTTATATGCACTTAATTTTTTTACCAACAAAATGTATATGCAACAACTCATTTAAAATTTAAAAGCTTTATAACGTCATGCAGGCCATGAAAAATGTCAGAAAAGTGCGAACAATTTGTAGAATTGTTACCTGTCCTGTCAATTCGTATGAGATAAGGCTATGATCAGTAAAACTGACAGAACCTTGAGATCTCAGAAATGTGAAATGGCATAAAAATTTAAAACTTTTAACAAAAACTTCAAACTGTTCTCCTTAAAAATGTTAAGAAATGTACATAAATTAAAAAAAATCTTTGATAGCCTTATCGAAGTTTCCGTCATAATAAATTTGTACTACGGATCCCAAAAAAAGTATTAAAACTCCCATGCCTTAACATAAATATCCGGTACCTCAAAATTCAAAGTTCGTGAAAAGTGACCCGAACTATCCCCGAATTTTACTATGAGAGCTTATACTTATTTTGTGGGATTCTTCCGTATCTATTACGACGGGATCTTTGGTGGATTATTTATTTAAAAATAACTGTTTAATTACCACAATGGTCGCCATGTTTTGTTTAAAAAAAAAAAAGAAGTAATGGAACTTTAGCGTTTTATTTTTCTTAAGGAATGACAAAAACAAATATGTACTAGGTACCTACTATAATACTTTGAAAAATATTTTCCGCAATCTGAAAGTTATTTTAAATCATATGCATTTGTAACGCGCGTATCACTATTTATATTTAGGTATTTGTGGTTTGTATTATTCTGAGATCATATATATGTATAACTTATTGTTACTTTAATTTTGCAATTTTTTGGCAATAACTGAAGTTGTTAACTGATTTAAAATCAAATAAACTGTAGGTACCTAGAATATTCTCATTTTAATAGCTTTAAAAATTAAATTAAATACCTAAATAGTCTCCTAAATTCAATACAAAATTGTATGCATACCTAAATAAACTCTTGTTTCTTTACGAAGTGCTTCAAGTATTTGAGAACTTCAAATAAACTATACCTAACTGGATAGTCTCCTTATTTTTATAGATTTGAATTTAGTATATTAGAAATTTTAGTTTTTATTTTAGACTTTCGGGGGAGGGGGGGGCTTCAGCCCCTCAAGCCCCCCCTCTGGCTACGTGCCTGCGCCAGGCACATGTTTCTCAATCCCAAAAATAATAATTAAATATTCGCTAGAAAAAGAGAACTTTTTTAGAAAGAAGAATCGCCATTTTGAAGAACGGCTTATTCATCATAAATCAAAAGCGACATGCTCACCATATTTACGTTAAATTATATTTGACTAAAAATGATTTTAAAATATGAACGTTCCTTTACTTTGGTACTCTGTGATTTTCTGTGCAAAACTACAAAATTTATTTTTTTTATCCGAACTTAGATAGTCTTTTGTGTATTTTTGGGCAAAAAATCAAAAAGTTTCAAAGTAAAGGAACGCTAAAAATAACAACTGCAACAAATGTCAAAAAAATGCGTTCACGCAATGCCAACCAAAAAGAAGGTCAACGCAGGCTATACGTTGAAGCGACAGAATATTTTGCTATGTGAATTTTGAAATTCAATGCAATCCGTCTACACGTTGATCATTTACGTCTAATTGTAGCTTTAGCTTTTGGAAACTATTTTAATTTATGCATTTTTATGCGCACACAAAATTTCAGGCGAGTTTTTCAGGTCAACCTTTACATTGATTTTTTTAGACTTTTTTGTTGATCTTTGACTTATTTGATTGCCAAAGAATAAATGATCAACAATTAGCAAAAGTTCTGAACACTTAAGATTCATGAAACACCAAATACGGGAACAGCATATCAAACAAAGAATTGCTAGATCCTAGTATTTTGGATTTTTTATATACAGGTGTACTGAATAAATGAACATCCCT
Source organism: Epistrophe eligans (assembly GCA_951394125.1). NCBI lineage: Eukaryota > Metazoa > Arthropoda > Insecta > Diptera > Syrphidae > Epistrophe > Epistrophe eligans. The sequence goes on along the minus strand of OX596030.1, from coordinate 61,729,797 downwards.
ACTAAAAAACAATAAGTGATAGGGAACCTCTTACATAAAGAAAGAATTTTTCTAAAATAAGAACGAATGACATTGTTCAAAACATTTGATAGATATGTATAACCCTAAATGTAATTGTTACAAATATCAGATATAGGTATATCTGTTTAATAAATGCTTTTAGAGTATTAAATAACTTGAATGGCATAATTCATAATGCAAAATTCATCTTTGGGCTTTCACATTATACAATTTGAGAAAGAAAAAAAAGTAATTTTTTTCCCTTTCAATTGCGTCAAGACAAGTGTCCCGATGGACATATCTCTAACACGTTCATAGCTTAAAAAACACATTTTTTAAGACGGCAAATTCCCCTGACACAAGCTATAATCATTTCGAATAAAAAAAAAAGGTTGCAACTAAGATACGCAAAATAACCCCTTTCAAAAAGATTGTCACTGGTCATATTTTAACCCTATGAGGGATGATTGCGTTCACCTTTCATATTTAACTTTATTCAATCAACAGTTGTATCCTTTCCGACTTGAACGTGATATGCACACCGACACCATTTACTATTAAGGTCGTTTGAATATTCGATAAGCAATAACTTAAAAAGAACAGACTTCTTGCTGTCGTTGTTGTGTTATAGAAAAAAATATCTATAAATATTTATTTTAAAAGGATTACATCTACGAATATGAATATGGGATCTTCTTTATATGACATTTACTTCTTGACATGAACATGGACATGTTTTCGAACCAAAACTACTTCCGACAATACCGCCAACCATCCATAAAAGAAAATTAGAAAATATATTTTAAAAAGTGTTTATTTTGTAAAAAAAATTGTCTTGCACTTTCTACTAAATCGATAACACTTATACACTACGAATATAAACCAAACTATAAATTTCACCAAGGAAATTTTCTACTTGAAACACTAAAACTTTTCGTTTCCGCAGTCATTCCTTTCTAGAGTCTTCGAGAAATATCAAAACACCATTTGAAAAAACAAAGAAATAATAATAATGAAACTCGGGGATGAAATTTTCTAAACTGAAAATTGTGTGATTTAAGCATAGCCACGCAGCTGAAGCGAAACGAAAATTTTCATACATTTTCAGTACGCTGTTCAACGAGCGAAATTAATAATTGCAGCTTTTTTATTTTTTTTTTTGTCAATTAGTGACACTTTTAATGGGTAGTTTGGCGTGGTGGTTTCCGTGTCGCATCATCTGATAAAACTATCCATTAATATTTTTCCATTTACGTTTTCGCAATTGATTTGGAGACCACAGAAAATTTTCGTTTCGTTTCAGCTGCGTACTAGGCTTTAGTTAGAAAAAATATAAAAGCAGGGCCGGTGGTATAGCGAGTTGGGTAGGGGGAGCCGGCAAATCAAGGAAGCTTCATTTATTAATTTGAGCATTTAAAAAAAATAGTTATAATAACTAAAACGGGCAATTTTCAAAAATTTGCTCGGAAAATTTTAAAATAATAAGAAGATTTTCATTATATATAGGTATAAGGTTTTAAGCTTGTAAAGTATAAAAGTCGGCATTTTTAAAGGTTTTACCTTTTAGAAAAACCAATCAAATTGTAGTTATTTGTTTAAAAAAATGGAAAATTTAAGGAGTCCAGTCGGTAATTTGACCAATGCCGACCGCCCTTACATAAAGATAAACAAATATAAATTGGCTGCTTTATGTACTTATTTGCGTCTTGATTTTGCATTATTTCTTAAAACAAAATAAACATTTTAACAAGTTTTAATTGATTTTGAGAACTTTGGAAAGGCATGGATTAGCTTTTCGTGATCACGTTGAATCACTAGAAAACAGCGATGAAAATTTTTGAAAAATTGTTTATTTGATTTATTATTATTTTTTTAATTTAAGACACAATTTTTGTCCCTAAAATATGGTAGATCGTAATGATAGGAGCCATTTTTGAGAAAAATGAGCCAGTATGAGATAGGAGGTACTGTTATTTTCGATCATAAGAACATTTTTTTAAATCACCTAGATAATGCTTAAAAATTGCAAAATTGCAAAATACCAATTTTAATAAAAATCGACCTAGTGTTTTTGGAATTATTAAGTTTTCGAAAAAAATTTTACACTTATTTAAAAAAATTAAAAAAAAAAAGTTGTGAACATTTTAGTATACAATACTTTTAAAACTTTTTCTAGAAAAAAAATTGATTAAAACCAGTTGAGGTTCCATTTTTGCGAAAATTTTTTTTTATAAAATAATTGCCATTTTTGTAAAAGAACAGTTGTGGGCAAGTTTTAGAGAAAAAAAAAAAAGATTTTCATACTTTGTAAAAAAATTATGCGGCAGGTCTTAAAAAAATTTAAAAAAACTTGTCGGAGGAATTTCGAAAAACCTCTAAGTACCAAGTTTAAAGACCTACCCGTTTAGGATGCAGCCGAGAGACAGGCAGACAGGAAAACGGACAGAATTGCGATCCCACTTTTTCGGCATCATCGTAATGTTAAGTTTGATCAAAATCTCGAGTTAGATTTTGTTTACGAATCCATAACTTGCAATATAGTACCTAAATATATATTGCAAGTAAAAACTGAAGGAAAATCATGGAACAGTATTTGTATTGATAATTTCCGAAACAAGTTTTGTTCAAATGACACGCACCCACATTACCAAAGCATGTGCTAATAAAATGTCGGAATTATTACTACTTTGCAATAACTTTTGCTTTAATAAAAAAAATAAGCGACAAATAATTTTATTGTATTTGAAAATTAATATATTTACAGTGACCATTTAATGGAATCACTAGATCAAATATGTACGTGATTCTAACATTCTAACATCAATTCAGTAATAAAGTTCTCACAAAACCTCAACAGTTAAAAACGTCAATAAAAACGATTATGAAGTTCGACAAAATTTATCAAGTGGAACTTAACATCATCCCTCCTCCTGCTTATATCTATTGCTTAACTGCTTAAATCCCGAAAGCAATTTATCTTGTGGTAAGATCTCATCATCATCCAGCTACTGTGATATTTACTTTACCTATACGTAAAACAACTTGCGCTGAAAGCCATTTGACTGACTAAGTGCTCGCATGCAACATTTAAGTTATGTTGAGAGATTCAAACGGGGCTCCTTCTCGACTTTTTATATTTAACACCTGCTCTAAGCACTTGCTCCGGTTTATTCTTATCACCTTATGTCTCTACGAAGCAAAGCAGTAATATAATATATATGTAATTAGGGTTAGATACTGCACATAATAATGATCGTTAAATTTAAAACCAACAGATCCATTTAATTTTTCTCATCTGGTAACATTTTGAATTTGCTTTTTAATTTAAATTTTTATTATTTTCCGATGATATTGTATATTTATTGAAATACTTTAAATCTTTAATAAATAAAGTACAAAATATATAAAAATTAAATTTTTCATTTCATATCTAACAAAACAGCAAATTAAGAAGTTAATTAAAAAAGAGTTAAAAGAGTTTTTTTACCACTGTAAGTTGCATTCTATTGTCACTTGTGGGAAATTTGACCGAGATCTTCACAAGAAGCTTTAGATTTCTTTAAACTGAAAAACTGACACTTCATTAAATCCACGTTTTGGAACTAAAAATTAATTTTGTTATAATATTGAGAGCAACATTAGATGAGAATAAATACAAAAGGAAATTGTTTTTATAAAGAACCTACCTAACCGAAAGTAAATTAAAAAAGAAACCAACCTGCTTAATTAGGGTTCCGTTAAAAAAAAATCACATTTAGAAACATTTAACTCTCGGAGATTATTTTTTTTAAATTTCATGTTTGACTATACTTTTTTTATGGAATGCCCCATAAACGATTCAAAACAAAAATCTCATCAGGGCAGCCATTGTTGTTAGTCTCTTTAATTCCACAACTTCATGTTGTAATGTAAAAGAAAACCTCTTGCTTACCACCATGAATTAAATATTTTTTAATTGACTAAGAAGAAAAAAAAATAATAATAAAAAGAATAAAACAGACAATGGGAAACAAAGTGTAATAATTGAAGACTACTAAAAAATGATGATGGGCAAAATTAAGATTTCATTTCTACAACGACGAAGGCGACGAAGAAAATATTTACAATAAGTTTGCACCCTTCTTATTATTATTATTATTAAAGGAATCACTTGTGGGAAATATTTCAATTTTCAAAAATGTTTTTCAAACTACCCAGCCACCGTGAAATAAACATCAATATGGGCTTGAATGAGAAAAGTAAATAATTGCTCGAAATATTTACGACTTATGACACTGAATCTAAGTATTGTTGCGTTTCGAAGTCAAGCAACCCCTGTGTGATGATGTGCCGCTCACTGCTCTATCACCCCTGTGGGATTGAGCAGGCTAATGCCGGTTACCCCTGCCGAACATTAGCGAGTGTTGTGTAGTTAGGAACAAGAAGTACTTGAACAAAATGCTCGGATGTTTTCATTGATATACACCAGTATTTGGGTGTTGTTAAAGGAAAGGAAACAACACTGAGGATATGGAATCAGGATCAGGGGGATTTAATTCAATTGAGTCATAGTGATGTCCATTGATTAGACGCTTGCCTTTTCAAGGAGAAACACCATGTTGTGCATCCGTAAACGTATATAAACTATTGGGGTGTGTTTCTGTTTGCACGCGCTAACCCACCACATTATCCAGATCCAGATCCAGAAGGGCAATTGGTGCGGATGCTTATAATAAACAGGGGATGAATTTAATATCGATAATGAGAATTGTGTTTAGTGGGAGCTCGGAAGAGCGCACTTGAATTTGTCAGCAGGTGTTTTGCACTAACTTTGTTTCTGATGTGAAAAGTGTATACGAGTAGATAGAACGTACACACAACGTTTATGCCCCGTTTGAATCTTTCAACATAACTTAAATGTTGCATGCGAGCACTTAGTCAGTCAAATGGCTTTCAGCGCAAGTTGTTTTACGTATAGGTAAAGTAAATATCACAGTAGCTGGATGATGATGAGATCTTACCACAAGATAAATTGCTTTCGGGATTTAAGCAGTTAAGCAATAGATATAAGCAGGAGGAGGGATGATGTTAAGTTCCACTTGATAAATTTTGTCGAACTTCATAATCGTTTTTATTGACGTTTTTAACTGTTGAGGTTTTGTGAGAACTTTATTACTGAATTGATGTTAGAATGTTAGAATCACGTACATATTTGATCTAGTGATTCCATTAAATGGTCACTGTAAATATATTAATTTTCAAATACAATAAAATTATTTGTCGCTTATTTTTTTTATTAAAGCAAAAGTTATTGCAAAGTAGTAATAATTCCGACATTTTATTAGCACATGCTTTGGTAATGTGGGTGCGTGTCATTTGAACAAAACTTGTTTCGGAAATTATCAATACAAATACTGTTCCATGATTTTCCTTCAGTTTTTACTTGCAATATATATTTAGGTACTATATTGCAAGTTATGGATTCGTAAACAAAATCTAACTCGAGATTTTGATCAAACTTAACATTACGATGATGCCGAAAAAGTGGGATCGCAATTCTGTCCGTTTTCCTGTCTGCCTGTCTCTCGGCTGCATCCTAAACGGGTAGGTCTTTAAACTTGGTACTTAGAGGTTTTTCGAAATTCCTCCGACAAGTTTTTTTAAATTTTTTTAAGACCTGCCGCATAATTTTTTTACAAAGTATGAAAATCTTTTTTTTTTTCTCTAAAACTTGCCCACAACTGTTCTTTTACAAAAATGGCAATTATTTTATAAAAAAAATGTTCGCAAAAATGGAACCTCAACTAGTTTTAATCAATTTTTTTTTCTAGAAAAAGTTTTAAAAGTAGGTATTGTATACTAAAATGTTCACAACTTTTTTTTTCAATTTTTTTAAAATAAGTGTAAAATTTGTTTCGAGAACTTAATAATTCCAAAAACACTTGGTCGATTTTCATTAAAATTGGTATTTTGCAATTTTTAAACATTATCTAGGTGATTTAAAAAAATGTTCTTATGATCGAAAATAACAGTACCTCCTATCTCATACTGGCTCATTTTTCTCAAAAATGGCTCCTATCATTACGATCTATGTACCATATTTTAGAAACACAAAAATTGTGTCTTAAATTAAAAAAATAATAATAAATCAAATAGACAATTTTTCAAAAATTTCCATCGCTGTCCTCTAGTGATTCAACGTGATCACGAAAAGCTAATCCATTCCTTTCCAAAGTTCTCAAAATCAATTAAAACTTGTTAAAATGTTTATTTTGTTTTAAGAAATAATGCAAAATCAAGACGCAAATAACTGCATAAAGCAGCCAATTTATATGTATTTTAACGAAACTATGTACTGTTCAATGTACATAGAATACATAATGTAGATCGTCACCGCCACCGTCACATAGTCAATCAATTAATTTAGAGTTCAGGGAAATTAGATTAAATAGTGTCAACATACCGCGCCTTGAAGGACCTTGTATATCGAGTCATGCTGTTCACAAAAGGAACATTTATTATAATAATTTATAACACGTTTATGATATTCTTTCAAATTCTTATTCGATTTTTATGTTATTTAAACTATTTTCAGTGAGTTGTGAATAACAATATGCATAAAAAATGCATGTGTTATTTAACGGCCATATTATTCACTCGATACATCCAGATTAAAAATTAAATCCGGATGCATTTACTTTGAATTTTTTTTAATTTACATCCGGATTTAAGTTTTAATCTGGTTGCATCGAGTGAATAACATAGGCGTAAGTCATTACATGCAGGACAAATTTTTGACATTTTGTATAATAATTATTTTTAACAACACTTTTGCAACAACCAACTAAGCCCCGCAGAGGACCATTCCATTGTGCTGGTATGATCTCGTTTATAAGAACATGAATAAAATTAAAAATCAATCCAGGTCACTTCGTAGTTTGCTAATCATTTTGGCTATCGCATTTTCAAGTTTGTTTTTTTTTTTTTGTTAAAACGCTTGTGAAGGTGAAATGCAAAAGCACTATACAAACATATACAACCAAGTGACATAAATACCCCAAATGTTTGTTATTTAGAGAACAAAAAATTACCAACTTATCTTTTTTCACATCGATTCAATCTCTTAGATTAAATGTGTCATGAATGCACACACATATAAACAATAAAAGTAATAATGAAAATAATTGTTGAGGGAGGAAAAATCATTTATATTCCTATGGGACTGAAATTCACAGATGATTTTTGCTGAGATCCTTCATCCACTTTGCCACTCCCTGTGAATGTATATATAGTACGACCGTGCGTCGCTCGTCGTGTCGTTGCCGTTGCCGTGTCGTATTATATTTCTGTTTCCGAGAGTATCAATTTACAAGCAAGTATACGTCTCGTACCTACATATATAGCAAGAGCTTGCTTGGAAATTTTCAACACAATTCCCAATAGAATCAGAGAATCTTCTGATTCCTTTTCAACCGACCAAAGTTTTATTGTACTCATTCGTAATTGTCTTTGGTCTTTGGCACTTGACATGAAAATAAATCTCTAACTTGTACACTTTATTAATGACGTTAAATATATATGTATACATAAAACCTATATTATGTTCCTTAAAAAGCTTCAATATTGTTTTATATTCGTTCTTGTTACTTCAAAGTGTAGGTGCCTTAGATACTTTTTTAAATATTTGCTACACATGATTCTACGACTACAAACTACAACCAACGAGCTTACTGTATTTCGAAGTCTAAAACATTTGTTTTTTTGCCCTCAAAATTGTAACAAAGAAATATTTTCAAATTATAAAATAAAATAAACTCCTTTGGAAATTTTTAAGAATTATTAAAAAATATTTTGTATACGAACGATTAACTAGATCTGAGTTGGGTGGTTGAAGTTTTTAAAAATAATGGGATTACGTGGTTGATGCTGACTAATAGGATCAAAGAAATTCAATATTCAATTGCTTTTTATTTGTAATTTGCAACCACATTCTCTATTTCCATTAATATCAAAGTAGAGCAAAGACTTTGCCAGAAGGCGATTTTGTTACCTACTGAAGGGGAGTGATTTTTATCTTCATGAAACTGAAAGATAGATTTATGAATAAAGATGTACAATGTACCTACATTTGATATGAATAAAAATGAACTTTTATAGAGATTTACGTTTTGTGTGTGTGTGTGTGTGCTAATAGAATAATCTTCGGATTTTTAGAAATGTATATTTCTAGTTAAGGGGTCTTTAAAACTAGTTTCTTAGTTTTTAGAATAATTTATAGATCAAAACATCTGAAATGAGAAAGGAAGTCTTGAAGATTTCTTAAAACCTACGTAGGTTTTTGATGTGTAAACATTTACATATGCCGGCGTAGTGTAAACTAAAAGAAATAGCACACTACGTTGTTCTGTTACACGTTACAATACGTTAATGCATATTGGATACGTTCAATATTGGGTGCGTTCCTTCGCACCTCAAACAAAATCGAAAGATCGAGTTGAGTTTGGGTTGAAATTTGGTTGACAGTTCAAACTCACCGCGTTCTGTTATGTAAAACCAGCACTTGGATATTTAATTTGATGTTTACACATCTTAACCGTGAGTCACAGCACTCACACTTTTTTTATTATTGAGTATTGTGTTTGATTTTTGAATATAAAGACAATGATAAGTCAATTTTGTAAGATGTTTCCTATTCAAAAAAAAAAAACAAACAATATACATAATATTCAGTTCAGGTTTATAAATTTCTGTCTGTTTGATGTCAAATACTGAGGAAAAAAGAGGCTGGTGCGACCCACACTGCAAACTTCCCATTTGGTGCCCATGAAAACAGGACACACGATGTTATTTTGTTAGAAGAAAATTCCTTATTCAAACTTTTAAAAAACCTTATCAGGTGTTCAATATACGATAAAGTAAAAACCAAAGTTTAGGCGTATTATATTTTTCAACTTTTTTAGTAGTGTTTTTGGCATATTTGTTTGCTTTAAAAAAAACTGTCAATTGGGTTTTTTTAAAAGCCCTATCAATTACAACATTGTGAGTAAAATAAAATTATTCTGCAGCCGATAGCATTGTTTGTTTTCAAGGTAGTTTAGCAGACAAAAACATTTTTAACTATTTTTAGTAGTTTTGTTTCTCAACAAAATTGCTTTTAAAAAAAAAACTTTTAATTCACAAACTTTATCAGTTATTGAATACGTTATTTTGTGTAGAGTAAAATTAGCCCTACTTCGAAATCAGTGTTTGTTCTCAAATTATTAGAACCGAAACTCGTTTTTTAACAAATTTTAGCATTGTTTTTTATTTATAAAAAAAATTGCCAGCTGATTTTTTAAATTATTTTCAATTCTTAATTACGTCATTATGAATGAATGAATAAAATTAAGCTAAAGTCGATGGCATTTCTTGAAATCTTACAACTTTTTTTACAATAGATGTAGTAAAAAAAATCGCTGTTTGATTTTTTTTTAACATTTTCTGCACTTTATGTCTATAAAATAAAATTTATTCTAAATCGATATCTTATTCGTTCTCGAGATACGGCGGTGAATGAAAAAATGTATCACGAATGTACGAACGTACGTAACGTACACACCCACATACACACATACAGACATCTCTTTAAAAACAATGTATTCGGATTTTTGGGATTATACGGCGAAAAATGTATGTGATCGCAGAAAACACTGGGAAATTTTTGGCTTAAGAGAAAAATCCGCTTATCTGAGACACTTTTTCCATCCCTAAGTATTTTTCGACCAATTACCTAGAAAACATTCTGCTTAAGCGAAACTCGCTTAAGTGAAAAAACCCGCTTACCTGAAACATATTTTTAGTTAAATTTTATATTTTTCATTGAAAAAAACTCTCTTAAGTGAAAAAAAATTGAATCGAACGGAACAAAAAAACTGCTGAACGCTTTCACTTATTTTTTTATTTTTCTCCACTATTTTCACCACAAAAATCACATTTAAATTTCTGATATGTCACACACAACCATTTTATTTAATCTACTCCAAAAGATAAACTCATTTTTTTCTAGCTTTAAATGTTCGCTTAATTGAATATTTAAACCCGCTTAAGTGATATTTTTTCACTTATCCGGACTCCACTAGAGTGAATTTTTTTTTCACTTAAGCGAGGTTCGGTTAAGTGAAAAACCCGCTTAAGTGAAACAAATATTGTGACATTTTGCCGTTTCTCTTAAGTGGGTTTTATTGTACCAATATTACCATTTTTCTATTTTTTACTGCCCACAGGCCACAGAATAATTACAAGGAAAAAGAAATGTGTTTCGAAGTTACAAGTTGCATTTCAAGTTAAACTATTGAGTAAGTGAGTTATAGACTATTCATGTGCCAAACGCAAATAATAATGCGATTGCTCCTGAAACTATTTCCGACATTTTCGTAAATGTTTTATGAGGCAAAATGAAAATTATGTCGTTTTTGATTTAAATCGAATATGACAACATCGACTTCCCAAGTTTACACACACACTATCGAATTTCACCATTTAAAAAAATGGCTTCTTTATCATTTATCACTAATGACAAGTAATCCGACGAAAAACTTTGTGAGGATTTGTTTGTGAGTACAATATATTTATTTTATTCCTAACGTGCGAATATAGGCAGGTATTTTTTTACTTTAAATGTATAATAAACAAAAAAAAACATTCTTATACAAGTGGACTATTATTTAAACCCAAGTACAATAACGCCATGAAGTTCTATAATTTGTCACTGGCAAATTC